>JACEFO010001077.1:0-21099 GCA_015342445.1 Digitaria exilis
AGGTTTTCCACAGTTTGATTTTTAATTCAACAACAGTTACAAAAGCATACACAATGTTATAGAGATTGGTAGTTTTAGACTCTAACGATTCAGAGCAGTATTTTTGGCATATTTTTCTGAGATTTTTCTACGATTTTTTAATTCAGGCGATTTTACCAAGCTTTCGGGTAATAACAATCCAAATCTAAGGGTAAGAATCTATTATCACCCCCCTGACCCTAGCCCACACTCTTCAACTTCTCGCGAAGAAGCCCCTGGTTTTTGCGCAGAGTCCCTGGACGACAAGGAAGAAAGATGAAGAAAGGTCCCTGGGACCCTGCGCCGGAGTGCGCCGGGCCAAACCCACGGCGAACTGGGCTCGGGGAAGTGGGCGGAAATGGTCTTTGCTCACACTCACGAGTCGTTTGAGCACGGTCTGGAGGGTCGGGGGTTGCCGGAGTCACGCCGGCGACGAGGAGAGTGGCGGCGCAGGCCTCTGTGGATCTACGCCGGCGAGCTGGAGTCGCTCGAGGAGGGCTAGGGTCGTGAGCTTTCAGCAGGGCCTTGGGCACCAGCTGTTGCCGTGCTCGCGGGAAAGCTCGCGGGCATGCTTCGGAGTCAGGGTCTCGACGGTGAAGTGGTCCCTTTCGACGGCCGCCCCGAAACCCGATTTGGGGGAAATCGGAAATTCAACCGCGCGGGGAGTGGCAATGTGTTGGGGAAAGTTGGGGGAAATGAGCTAGGGGATGGTCTAGCTCTCGGTGCGGAGTGGATTGGGAATGCTGCGTCACGTGCGCGACGAATTTCACGAACGGTCAAGCTCGGCTTGCGCGTCGCGAGGAAGAAGAAGGAGGGGGAGTGCGCGAGTGGGTTCTCTGGAGGCTTGAGCGAGCGAGTGGAGTGAGTGGGGAGGCTCAGTGGGGTGCTCGAGTGCGCGAGGGATGTGCGGCATTGCCTCCGGGGAGCGCGCGAGCGCGTTAATGCTCGACGCGACCCGCCATGGCCGCACAGTGAGCTCGGCGCGAGTGGGGAGGGCGCTGCAGGCGAGGGGGATCGCGGCGTGTTGAAGTGGGGATCTTCCTCAGTGTTTTGGCGCGATGTGGGCGGCTCCTAGCGCCAGCAGAGCGCCAGCGCAGCGCGCTCGGCGCGCGCGACCGCGACGCGCGCGACCGCCATGATGGCGTCCGCGGCGCGAGGAGGAGGGAGGCGACGGCGGCGACTCGACGGCTCCACAGTGGTCGGGACAAGCGCTAGACGACGAGCGCCACGCTCCGCCGCGCCTTGGCCGCGTCAGCGCCGCCTGAGCCGCGCGCCGGCCCGCGTGGGCGGCCGAGCTCTGGCCGCCGCGGCGCGCGCCAGGGGCACTGTTCACGGCCCGGGGAGCGCCGGGTTTGAATTCAAATTTCTCCCAAAATTTTGAAACTGAACTTGAAAAAGTGCAAAAATAAAAGTTGTAGATTGAAAGATGGGACACAACTTCCTTTTGGGATGAACTTGAAATTCGAAGTTTTTCAAGCTCAAAAAGCCCAAAAACAGAAATGTGCCAAACCGGTAATTTGAGTTTTTGAGGGTCTAAACCGAAAAATTTTTCAAAAATTCCAAACCAGTGACTAGGGTTTAATTTTTATGCCAAACAACTTTTATTTTGGGAGATTTTCAAGTTTAGTACAAAAATCTCGAGTTTTCGGTTGGTGCCAATTAATCCCTGTTTTTGGAGTTTAAGTTTGAATTTTGGTGAATTTCGAGAGATTTTTGAATTCCAACCTTAAATCTCTGTTGCATTAATCTTAAATGCACTTTTAGTTAATTTGACATCAGAGATGTCACAGCCTACCCCCCTTAAAAGGAATCTCGCCCCGAGATTCGATTACGCTTAATGGTAAAGAGGGGAAAAGAATACCTCAGCTTATGAAAGTATGTCGGGGAAATTCTTCCGGAGATAATCCTCGGTTTCCCACGTGGCTTCGTCTCAGAATGATGACTCCACTGAATTTTATACATTTTAATTCCCTTCCTTCGTGTCTGTCGCTCTTTCTCGTCGAGGATCTTGACAGGATACTCATCATAAGAGAGATCCGGTTCAACCGAGAGTTCCTCTTGTTCAACGACCTCGGTCGGAACACGAAGACATCTTTTGAGTTGAGAAACGTGAAACACATTGTGTATCGCTGAAAGTCTCTTGGAAGCTTCACTTGATAAGCTACCGGCCCACATTGTTGAGTGATTGCGTACGGGCCGATAAAGCGAGGTGCAAGTTTGCCTCTAAGTCCAAACCTTTGCACAGCCTTGGTCGGGGAGACTTTTAGATACACATGATCACCAACTTCAAACTGAAGTGGCTTTCGCCGCTGATCAAAGTAGCTCTTTTGTCGTGTCTGGGCGGTTTTCAAATTTTCCCGAATGATCCTAACCTTTTCTTCGGCTTCTTTCACAAGGTCAGGGCCATAAGTGTATCTCTCGCCTGCCTGGGACCAACACAACGGGGTCCGACATCTTCTACCATATAGGGCTTCGAAAGGTGCCATTTTTAAACTTGATTGGTAGCTGTTATTATAGGAGAATTCGGCCAGAGACAAACATTCTCCCCAATTCTTCCCATAATGAAATAACACAGGCTCGAAGCATATCTTCAAGTATTTGATTTACCCTTTCTGTCTGCCATCGGGTCTGTGGGTGATATGCTGAGCTACGGATCAGTTTAGTGCCTAGGGACATTTGCAATTGCTCCAAAAACGTGCTACGAACAGAGCACCACGATCCGAAATTATCGTCTTGGGTACCCCGTGTAGACAAACGATCCGCTCCAAATAAATCTCCGCGTATTTCTTAGCAGTATAAGTGATATTGATCGGAACAAATGCGCGGTCTTGGTAAGGCGATCCCACAATTACCCAAATGGAATCATGGCCCTGAGGGGTCCTGGGAAGTCAACAATAAAGTCCATGCTTATATCTTCCCACTTCCACGAGGGAATAGGTAGAGGTTGAAGCGTGCCTGCTACTTTAAGTGGCTGGCCTAACCCGCTGGCAGGTGTCACATTCCGACACATATGTGGCAATTTCTCGCTTCATTCGAGTCACCAAAAGTTTTGTTTCAAATCTTGATACATTTTGGTGCTGCCAGGATGGATAGAAAATTTGGAGAGATGTGCCTCATCCATAATCTTCCTCCGGAGTTCCATGTTTTTGGGCACCATGAGGCGGTGTCCAAACCATAGGACTCCTTGCCCGTCTAACCGGAAGCACTTGTACTTCTCTTTCACTTTCTCTTTAGACAATTTTCTTTTGAGCACTTTAACGCCCGCATCATTTAATTGGGCCATAACAATCTGATCGTGCAAGGTTGGTTCCACTGCAATATGGTTGAAGTACCCGTGTGGAACAATCTCTAAGTTGAGTTTTGCCATTTCGTGACACAGGGTGTCAGCGTAGGACTCCACGGAAAGACAATGGCAACGAGCCTTGCGGCTGAGTGCATCCGCAACGACATTAGCCTTCCCGGGGTGATAATGCACACTGAGGTCATAGTCCTTAGCTAACTCCAACCATCTGCGTTGTCTCATATTCAGATGGGCCTGAGTGAAGACATATTTAAGGCTCTTGTGGTCTGTATATATGTTGCAGGGAACACCCATCAAATAGTGCCTCCACATCTTGAGAGCATGAATGACCGCGGCTAACTCAAGATCGTGCGTGGGGTAGTTTTGCTCATGAGGCCGGAGTGCTCGAGAAGCATAAGCAATGACTCGGTTCTCTTGCATGAGAACACAGCCAAGACCGGTGCCTGATGCATCACAATAAACATCATACGGCTTGGTGCAATCGGGCTGAGCCAAAACTGGGGCTGAAGTCAATAGTCTTCGCAAAGTGTGGAAAGCTTCCTCCACATTTGTCATTCCACTCAATTTAACTCCCTTCTTCAAAAGTTCGGTCATAGGCTTCGCAATTCGAGAGAAGTCCGGAATAAAGCGACGGTAAGTAACCGGCTAATCCCAGAAAACTCCGAATCTCGTGGACGGAAGTAGGTGGTTGCCAATCTAGCACCTCTTGCACTTTGGATGGATCTACGGATATACCATCTTTGGAAATCGTGTGGCCCAAAAACTTCACGCTCTCTAACCAGAATTCACACTTGGAGAATTTGGCGTAGAGTTGGTGGTCTCTCAGTCGCTGAAGAACAATGCGAAGTGTTCAGCGTGCTCTTCCTCATTCTTGGAGTACACAAGAATGTCGTCAATGAAAACCACCACAAACTTGTCCAATTCAGACATGAAGACCGAGTTCATGAGGTACATGAAATAGGCTGGGGCGTTGGTGAGTCCAAAAGACATAACCAGAAACTCATATAGCCCGTAACGTGTGGAAAAGGCAGTCTTTGGAATATCACAAGGCCTGATTTTATTTGGTGATAGCCAGAGCGGAGGTCAATCTTAGAGAACACTCTGGCGCCAGCTAGTTGATCAAATAGGATGTCAATTCGGGGTAACGGATACTTGTTCTTAATAGTTACCGCATTGAGAGGCCGGTAGTCAATACACAACCTCAAGGAATGGTCCTTCTTCTTCACGAAGATAGCGGGACATCCCCACGGTGATACACTTGGGCGAATGAAACCTTTATCTAGCAATTCTTGGAGTTGAATTTTTAATTCGGCCAATTCGTTGGGTGGCATCCTATAGGGTCTCTTTGATATAGGTGCTGTGCCAGGTTGTAATTCAATCACAAACTCAACGTCCCTATCCGGCGGCATCCCTGGTAAGTCATCCGGAAATACATCGGCATACTCACATACCACCGGAATGTCCTTTAACTGGGTTTCGACCATAGAATAAGCACACGCATCAACGCAAGTCCGTTGTGGCAGATATAGCACACTCGGGCCATGCGTAGGCGAGTTTATCTCAACCACTCGTTCCGCCACATCTAGGACAACCTTGTGCTGAGTCATCCAATTGGCTCCTAGCACAATGTCAATCCCTTCCATACCAAGTAGAACCAAATCAGTAGGGAATGTTTTACTTCCTAGCCTGATTGGAACTTTGTGGGTGACTTGGTTGGATGCAATTTTGCCTCCCGCAGTTGATATCACATAGGAGGATTTGGTATGGTATGATTTTAATCCGCATTTCACATGGAATCTTGTGCTTATAAAACTATGCGTTGCTCCGGAATCAAATAATATCACAGCAGGTTGAGTGCAGATAGGGAAGATACCAGTCATGTCTGGGGCTCCCTCGGGTAAGTCAGCCAAGTTGGTGTAGTTGAGCCGTCCTTGGCGGACTTGCACTCGCTGCTGCTGCTTGCCCTTGCCTTGTTGATTCCCAGGGCGCTGGTTCTGCTGTCTGTTCTGTGGGCAGTCCTTGATAAAGTGATCCTTGCTTCCGCACTTGAAGCACTGATAGCCGGCTCCAGGACGAGCTGGCTGCGGTGTATTCTGCCTGGGTGCTTGCTGCTGCGGCGGTGGAGGGAAACGAGGCGCGTTAGGCTGGGGCGGCCTAGCAACCCAACCACCTCCCTGAGGTGCCCTGGACTGTCCCTGCTGTGGAGCCGGGGGAACCAGGCGGAACCTCTGGGGCTGCGAGCTAGACGGTCCAGCGGGAGTCTTCCTCTTCTTCTCCGCCTTGTGCACCGTATTGGCGTCTTCTTGAGCAATGGCGAGGTTGACAAGATCACCGTACGTGGGAGCACGGGTAGTGGCCAACTGCGCTTTCAGCTTAGTGTTCAGGCCACGGCGGAACCTTTCAAGCTTCTTCTCGTCGGAGTCAGCATGGTGACCGGCATAAGGGCACAGACCGTTGAAGGCCTGGGCGTACTGCAGCACCGTGCGAGTACCTTGGGTCAGCGCCAGAAACTCATTCAGCTTTCTTTCCACCAGACCGGCCGGAATGTGATGAGCTTTGAAAGCAGCCTTGAACTCATCCCACTCGACTACGTGACCCTCCTGCTGCAGGGCCAGGTAGTTCTCCCACCAGAGGAGAGCTGGGCCGCGGAGCTGCTGCGCCGCGAACACGACCTTGCGGTTGGCGGTGCAAGGCGTGGCCAGTATGGTGAACTTGGACTCAATAGCTCGAATCCATGTGTCGGCCTCCAAAGGCTCGTCGGCACGAGAGAAATCGGCGGGTGCGTCGCCAGAAAATCCTCGTACCGGGCCACCTGAGGCTGAGGGGCCCGTTGTCCTCCCTGCTGCAGCATTTGCTGCTGCATCATCTGTTGCTGATGCTGCAGGTTCCGGAGAATCTCCGTTTGCGTGGCGTAGAGCTGTTGCCACGTCGGAGGTTGCTGCGGTGGAGGAGGTGGCGGTGATTGTTGCTGCCCCTCAGGCCCCTGCTGGTTAGCATTGGAGCCGCTAGCGTCGTGACCGCTGCGGGTGATTGCCATCTGCAGTAGGGACTTATATTAGCCACATTTCATAAACTTGCACAATAAATGACAAGGTAGAATGTGACAACATTTGAAGTATACTGCGCGGAGTGACAATCAGCACGCAGTCTTGGGAGAAATTCATATCTCCCAACAGGAAACAAGTCATAAGCTCCCGTTCGGTCAGTAGCTCGAAAATTTCATGCTCTACAACTTTCATGTTGGGCTCAAATTCAAATTCGGACTGGTACTAAGCCGAAAATTCAATTCTCAGCTCTCTGCGTTTGCTGTCTTTCAGCAGGCCGAGCTGTAGTGTTTTAATCGCCAATTTTATTTCGCTTAACCAATGAGGTCGCAATTTGGTGATCATTTAGTTTGACAAATTCCAAACAACTTTCTAGTTCACATCACAGTCCAGAAATGAAAGGAAGAACCACGAATAATTAAAACAAAAGGGAAACTGCAGAATGTTTTCAATACAGCCCTTACACCAACATCAAGTTTCAGACCATTAAGTTACAGTGTCACAAAAGTTAACATGAGGAGCTCAACTCCATCTAGCCTATTACATCATGAAGCCAAAATTCTAGGCCTAGCGGAGGAGTCATTGCCACTACCACTCTAAAAGTCATCCAAGTTGTTAGCGGTAGCCTCGCTGCCCATGGGGGAAGGTGGGGCGGGAAGGGGAGGCATGTCGTCCTCGGTGTCCATGTCGGAGTCGGGGGCCTCTCCTTCACCATCTATGTCCCCTCCTTGCTCATCAAAGAGGTGCTGAGCGTCGTGGGCAGCAAGCATGGCGTTGGCATGCTGCAAAGTGCCATGTACCTCCTCAAGTTCGTCCCTAGTCTGGGCTAACTCGTTCTGGGTGTTGTTGTGAGCAATCTGAAGGTCATTGAGCTGCCTCTCTAGGTCAGCAATCATAGCATCCCTAGTAGTCACCTCTATGGACAAAGAGGTCCTCTCAACCCCTAGGTCACGGGCGCGAGTGGACATGTCCATAGCCATGCGGAGCAACTCGCTCTGTGACCGACTAAGAAGTGCCTGCAACCTGTGGTATGCCCGTATCCACCTCATCATCAAGGCGGCTGCTGCGACGGGGCTCTCCGCCATCCTCAGAGGGGAACTCAAGTAACGTCTCATCCAATGAGGGTCGTCCGGCTGAGTCGGCGGAAACAAACCAAGTAACTGATGCTCCACTAACTCCTGGTTCTGGGTAACAAAGGAGCTGATGCCGTTCATGGCAGCTAGCTCACACGTGGTCTCCATGTGGTGCCCGTGCACTTCCACCGTCCAGGTGGGAGAGCTAGGACACGGCGGGTGGCGGTACACCACCAACCGCACGCGGGAGCGAACCACACCTCTCTCCCGGATGATCGTCCTCTCGTACTGCGGCGGCGTCGGGTAGTCCATAGCCTGAAGAACCGACCACAGGATACTGGGGAATCCTTCCCATCCCAGACAGTCAGAGAAGGACACGTCGTTGGGGTAGCTAGCCAGGTCAGCGTTGGAGGCCATCTGAACCAAAAGAAAACGGGGCAAGGGTGAGAACCGGTTAGCGCCAAAACAAAACAGATTCTGTGTAAGGTGGTAAAAATTACAAAACTCGAAATCTGTAAGCTCAAAAATTCTCAAATTTGGCCAGAACTTAGTTTAAGTATTTCCTAACAAGTTTCATGTTGGAGGTTCGGGCAGAAACTGTCATTAAGATGGTGTAAAAATTCAACTTCTTTCTCACTGTCCCCAGGAATTCCAGCAGACAGGGGGTTACCATTTTTAGCATAACTCCAGTTTTACTGATCCATTTTCGTTGAAATTTCTCCAACATGTACTTTATAACATTCATGACAACTTTCATGTTGAACACTTTTTCATTTGACCACGTTTTCGATTTCGAATTAAGGGTGCAAACAGACTGTTCTTGGCGGGGTTTTGAGTTTTGATTTCAGTTTCTTTGACGGCGGTTCAATTTGGTCAAAAATTAAATTTGAGATTAATTCAGTGAGATGCAATGCATGAGCGGCCTATTCGATCTCACAAACACACATGCCAATAACTTTTGGCTTACGAAGTTAGTGCCGGTGGCTAGGCAATATCCGTCTCTCTCTATATTAGCTAGTCGGAATTCTCTAACCGTTCAACATACGGGTTCGCGGTTAGTGTACCTGCAGAAAAACTCATCCCAGAGCATGTATAATCAACCTTTCGTGCCAGCACTCACGAAAGCGTCTCCATTCATTACCACCCACTATAGAGGTGGCACCCGAACGTTTAACATTGAACGGGCAATGTTCATATGTCACCGAGGCAACATATTGACAGTTTCATACGCTATTGAAATAGCGTATTGACTATGTGCCGCCATCATATTTGCATATGATGACGTGGTACGCTACAGCAATCGCCGTACCTTGCGCCCACCATCCTATTCTAGTTTCATACGCCATCACAGCGTATTGACTATGTGCCGCCACTATATTTTCATATAGTGCCGTGGTACGTTACAGCAATCGCCGTACCTTGCGCCCACCATTGCGGAAAGTAAATGACAGAATGAAATGTGCTGGAAGTTAGCATAATATACTATTTGCCACCTTATCATATCATGATCCCTTAACCCACATAGGCTTCACACTCTAGGTAACATCCTTAGCGATCCTATAATACCCTTCCTTTGCAAAACGCATCGGAAGCACGAGTTGGCAATATTTTATTCAAAAATTTGTTTATTAAGGTTTGTTGCTCTCTCCGGGCTGCTGCTTCGGCTCTGATGCCAGCTGTGGCGGACCACTCCGAAATTATTCCAAGTTAAGTACCCTCAGACCACTAATCATGTAGTCAGGCACTTAATCCGGAATAAGCTGGAGCGCCGTCGGATTAAACCCGATTAAACCACGTACCAAATTAGATCGTAACAGCAGCAGGCCCACACGAAGGTGAGTTCCAGAGATTACAACATTCCACAATTAAATTACCAACGTAAGTAGCATAGTTATCACAAACTGAGTTCGAATTTAAATCAGGGTACACAAGTTTTGCAGCGGAAATAAATAAACTAACGACGAAACAAGTAGCTCCGTGATGAAGCCTGCCACGAAGCTACTCCTCCCGATCCTCGCCTGAGGACGGGACCCATTCGATGTGCCAGCCAGGTGGAACCTGGGCAGGCCAAGTCATAGCGTCCACATCCAGAATGATACCTGTAAAAATAATGCCACAAGCAAGGCTGAGTATGCTAATACTCAGCAAGGCTTACCCGTCGGGTGAAAGCTACATCACCGACATCTAGACAATGAGAGGCTTTTGGCTGGTGGGTTTGTTTGCCAAAAAGCATCTAAAGTAGATCCTTGCTTTCAAGTTTTAGCTTCATATTCTAGTAAATTTAACCATTCTAGATTAACATCCTCTCTAAGCATACAAGTGGTGCAATACAATTTATTCATAGAACAAGTTCATGATCTCATAATTCCACTTATTACTCGATGTAGCAAGGCGGTCAAGCAGTCTCATTAACCGCGAGAAGCGGACAGTTCGAACCGAATTTGTGCTACCTGGCCAGGGGAAACCCAACACACACGGATACTCTGCTTGCGATAAAAGGTACAAGCATTTCCCAACCTTTCCCATTTATCCACAATTCGGAACCGGGTCCACTTCCTTAGGATGAAGGTTTACTGCTTCACTCACAGCATCACGCATACATCCACGAGTGTACGGCAAGGGAAAACAAAGTTTCCAAGGAGAGATGGCTATCGGCCCTAGCTGCTTCAATCTGGTACCGGGCTTACCGGCTCCCATATATCGGCATGTATGTGGTACGTTCAAAAACTTGACACACTCTACCACACATTTCGACCTTAATCATTTATCATACACGGACGGGAGATCTACATCTATCATCCCGCCCGTCAATCCTTATGATTTCAACATAAGTAAAGACAAACAATTCCTATGTCTCGCGAGTGACAGGAAATCACTCGACTTGTAACGAACCTATAGCAATGCTCTATCGATCCTTTCATACTAGTATTGCAAGTCATAGGTACTAGGAAACTATTGCAGCTATGGTATTCAATCAACTCCTAGAAACGTAAATGCACGAACATAAAGAATTCAAAGTGCAATATTTAGAAATGTTAGGTCATGCTCCGGGGCTTGCCTTCCTGCTCGGGCTGGGGGTTAGCTCCTGTGTTGGTCACGTCTGCACCGGCGTCGGGCTCCGGGACTTGCTCCTCTTCTGCGGGGACGAGGGTGTAGTCGCCGTCCGGTAGAACGCCTTCTACATGATATGCATAATTTTAAGGCGGCTGCCCTTTTGATGCTAAGACTAGGGCCTTGAAGGCCATATTCACCTAGACATACTTAGATATTTGCATTTTCTCCACCAAAGCAAGGTGTCGGTGTGAAAAAGGTTTTAGTTGAATTCGATGGTGATTGTGTACATATATAAAAGAATTTTATTTATTTCTTCACAAGTTAGGGTGGCTGTTTCTGAATTTCAGATTCTAACCATTTTATTTCAATTAATTACTCAAAAAGGTTTATTCATTTATACATTTCAATTTCCACCTAGATTCTTTCCCATTTTTGTTTCTTCATTTCTGTTCATCAATTTTAGCCATAAACTTTATGACAGCTACTGGAGTATAAGAGCTAAGCTCACTCCAAAATTTAGCTAATTTCGAGTTACACATAATTTATTAAAAATCTATAAACAGCTAGCTGCAGGAAGTGAATTAAAGGCATAATAAATTGAAATTTCATCTATTTCAGGAGATCTTCCTACCAAGGCTAAGCAATATCATGAGGAGGGCTCTGGCCAAGTGGTGGCTCAAAATAACCCTTGGGTAGTCCTCATTATTTTTCTATCCAAAAACACATATTTAATTATTTGCCATTCTAAACAGAGCAAAAATTAAGTTTCTCATTTTTAACATGTGTGTTAACAAGTTTTAAGTTCTCAGGAGCAAAATGATGATTTTTCGCTGCACAAATTATTTTTAACAATTTCTTTACTGCAGAAAGTCAGAAAACACATTTAAATCTATAACTAGAGCTACACATCATATTTTTGAGTCTCCTTTGGACACAAGCTGTCCAAAACCACTACTAACAACATATCCAAAGCTCAACCCCAGCGGAGCTCTGGATTTGAAATGGTGCACAACTTTAGGTTTTCACAGTTTGATTTTTAATTCAACAACAGTTCACCAAAAGCATACACATGTCTAATAGAGATTGTAGTTTAGACTCTAACGATTCCAGAGAGTATTTTTGCATATTTTTCTGATTTTTCTACGATTTTTAATCGATTTTACAAGTTTCGGGAAAAATCAAATCTAGGGTAAGAATCTATTTTCACCGAGAACCCTAGAACTTTCAAACTTTCGCGAAGAAGCCCCTGGTTTTTGCGCAGAGGTCCCTGGACAAAGGAAGAAGATGAAGAAAGGTCCCTGGGACCTCGCCGGAGTTGCGCCGGGCAAACCACGGCGAACTGGGCTCGGGGAAGTGGGGGGAAATGGTCTTTGGCTCACCACGAGTCGTTTGAGCATGGTTGGGAGGTCGGGGGTTGCCGGAGTCACGCCGGCGACGAGGAGGTGGCGGCGCGGCCTCTGCGGGATCTACGCCGGCGAGCTCGGAGTCGCTCGAGGAGGGCTGAGGGGTCCGTGAGCTTCAGCAGGGCTTGGGGAAGCTGTTGCCGTGCTCAGGGAAGCTCGGGGATGGCTCGGAGTAGGGTCTCGACGGTGAGGTGGTTCGACGGCCGGAAAACCCGATTTGGGGGAAATCGGAAATTCAAGCCGGGGAGTGGGCAATGTGTTGGGGAAAGTTGGGGGAAATGGAGCTAGGGGATTGGTCTAGCTCTGTGCGGAGTGGATTTGGGAATGGCTGCGTGTGCGCGACGAATTTCACGAACGAGTCAAGCTCGGCTTGCGCGTCGCGAGGAAGAAGAAGGAGGGGGAGTGCGCGAGTGGGTTCTCTGGAGGCTTGAGCGAGCGAGTGGAGTGAGTGGGGAGCTCAGTGGGGTGCTCGAGTGCGCGAGGGGAGTGCGGCATTGCCTCGGGAGCGCGCGAGCGCGTTAATGCTCGACGCGACCCGCCATGGCCGCACAGTGAGCTCGGCGCGAGTGGGGAGGGCGCTGCAGGCGAGGGGGGATCGCGGCGTGTTGAAGTGGGGATCTTCCTCAGCGGTTTTGGCGCGATGTGGGCGGCTCCTAGCGCCAGCAGAGCGCCAGCGCAGCGCGCTCGCGCGCGCGCGACCGCGACGCGCGCGACCGCCATGATGGCGTCCGCGGCGCGAGGAGGAGGGAGGCGACGGCGGCGACTCGACGGCTCCACAGTGGTCGGACAAGCGCTAGACGACGAGCGCCACGCTCCGCCGCGCCTTGGCCGCGTCAGCGCCGCCTGAGCCGCGCGCCGGCCGCGTGGCGGCCGAGCTCTGGCCGCCGCGGCGCGCGCCAGGGGCACTGTTCACGGCCCGGGGAGCGCCGGGTTTGAATTCAAATTTTCTCCAAAATTTTGAACTGAACTTGAAAAAGTGCAAAAATAAAAGTTGTAGATTGAAAGATGGGACACAACTTCCTTTTTGGGATGAACTTGAAATTCGAAGTTTTTCAAGCTCAAAAAGCCCAAAAACAGAAATGTGCCAAAACCGGTAATTTGAGTTTTTGAGGGTCTAAACCGCAAAATTTTCAAAAATTCCAAACAGTGACTAGGGTTTAATTTTTATGCCAAACAACTTTTATTTTGGGAGATTTTCAAGTTTAGTACAAAAATCTCGAGTTTTCGGTTGGTGCCAATTAATCCCTGTTTTTGGAGTTTAAGTTTGAATTTTGGTGAATTTCGAGAGATTTTTGAATTCCAACCTTAAATCTCTGTTGCATTAATCTTAAATGCACTTTTTAGTTAATTTGACATCAGAGATGTCACACCTGGACAGGCCAAGACAAAGCATCGACATCCAAAGGAATACCTGTAAAATAATGCCACAAGCAAGGCTGAGTATACTAATACTCAGCAAGACTTACCCGTCGGGTGAAAACTACATCACCGACATCTAGACAATGAAAGGCTTTTGGCTAGTGGGTTTGTTTGCCAAAAAGCAACTAAATAAGTCCTTGCTTTCAAGTTTTAGCATCATATTCTAGTAAATTTAACCATTCTAGATTAGCATCCTCTCTAAGCATACAAGTGGTGCAATACAATTTAATTCATACAACAAGTTCATAAATCTCATAATTCCACTTGTTACTCAATGTAGCAAGGCGGTCAAGCAGTCTCATTAACCGCGAGAAGCGGACAGTTCGAACCGAATTTGTGCTACCTGGCCAGGGAAAACCCAACATACACGGATACTATGCTTGCTATAAAAGGTACAAGCATTTCCCAACCTTTCCCATCGATCCACAATTCGGAACCGGGTCCACTTCCTTAGGATAAAGGTTTACTGCTTCACTCACAGTCTCACGCATATATCCACAAGTGTACGGCAGGGGAAAACAAAGTTTCCAAGGAGAGATGGCTATCGGCCCTAGCTGCTTCAATCTGGTACCGGGCTTACCGGCTCCCATATACCGGCATGCATGTGGTACGTTCAAAAACTTGACACACTCAACCACACGTTTCGACCTTAAATCAATTATCATACACGGACGGGAGATCTACATCTATCATCCCGCCCGTCAATCCTTATGATTCCAACATAAGTAAAGACAAGCAATTCCTATGTCTCGCGAGTGACAGGAAATCACTCGACTTGTAACGGACCTAAAGCAATGCTCTATCGATCCTTTCATACTAGTATTGCAATTCATAGGTACTAGGAAATGTGCAGCTAAGGTATTCAATCAACTCCTTGAAACGTAAATGCACAGACATAGAGAATTCAAAGTGCATAATTTGGTAAAGTTAGGTTATGCTCCGGGGCTTGCCTTCTTGCTCGGACTGGGGGTTAGCCTCCGGGTTGGTCACTTCTACACCGGCACCGTGCTCCGGGACTCCTTCCTCGTCTGCGGGGATGAGGGTGTAGTCGCCGTCCGGGATAGCGCCTTCTACATGAGATGCATAACTTAGGGTGGCTGTTCTGGAATTTCAGATTCCATTTATTTTATTCTAACTAACTACAAAAAGGTTTATTCTTTTATATAAATCGATTTCCATCTAGATTACTTCGCATTTTTGTTTCTCCTTTTCTGCTCATCATTTTTATCTATAAACTTTATGACAGATACTGGAGTATAAGAGCTAAGCTCACTCCAAACTTTAGCTAATTTTGAGCTACACATAATTTATAAAAATTATATCAAGTTGCTGCCAGCAGAATTGAAATTAATTCATATAAAATTGAAAATTCATCCATTTCAGGAGATCTTCCTACCAAAGCTAAGCATAAGCATGAGGAGGGCTCTGGCCAAGTGATGGCTCAAAATAACCCTTGGGTAGTCCTCAATAATTTTCCATCCAAAAACACACATTTAATTATTTACCATCCTAAACAGAGCAAAAATTAAGTTTCTCATTTTTCACAGGAGTGCTAACAAGGTTTTAGTCCTCTGGAGCAAAATGGTGATTTTTCACTGCCCATATTATTTTTAATGATTTCTGCACTGCAAAAAGACAGAAAACCTATTTTAATTCATAACAGGAGCTGTAGTTCATATTTTTAAGTCCCCTTTGGACACATGCTGTCCAAAGTCACTACAAACAACATATCCAAAGCTCAACCCTAGCGTAGCTCTGGATTTGAAATGGTGCACAACTTTAGATTTTCATAGTTTGAATTTTAATTCAAAAACAGTTCGTCAAAAGTACAAACATGTCTAATAGAGATTGTAGTTTAGACTCTTACGAATCCAGAGAGTATTTTTGTGCATTTTTCTGATTTTTGTAAGATTTTTAATGGATTTTACAAGATTCGGGAAAAACAAATCTAGTTTTAGGAATCTATTTTCGCAGGGAACCCTAGAACTTTGAAAACTTCGCGAACGAGTCCCTGGACTTTTGCACAGAGACCCTTAAACAAAGGTAGACGATGAAGAAAGGTCCCTGGGACCTCGCCGGAGTTGCGCCGAGCAAACTACGGCGAACTAGGCACGGGGAAGTGGGGGGAAATGATCCTGGGCTCACCACGAGTCGTTTGGGGACGGTTTGGAGGCCGGGGGTGGTTGGAGTTACGCCGGCGACGAGGAGGTGGCGGCGCGGCCGCCGCGGCTTCTACGCCGGCGAGCTCGGGGTCGTTCGCGGAGGGGGGAAAGGTCCTTGAGCACCAGCAGAGCTTGGGGAAGCTAATGGCGTGCTCGAGGAAGCTCGGGGACGGCTCGGAGTAGGGTCTCGACGTGCGGGTGCTCCGGTGGCCGGAATTCGCGATTTGGGGGAAATCTCAAATTCTCGCCGGAGAAAGGACAATAGCTAGGGGAAAGTGGGGGAAAATGGAGCTGGAGTAGAGGGCTAGCCTCGTGCGGGACGAACTTGGGAATGGTGGAGTGTGGAGGGCGAATTTCTCGGAGAAGCTCGGCTCGGTTCGCACGGCGTGAGGAAGAAGAAGACCGAGCGAGCGCGGGGAAGTGGAAATGGCCAAGTGAGCGAGTGAGAGGAGGGGTGTGAGTGCGCGGTGGAGTGCTTGGGCACGCGAGAGTGGCACAGTGCGGCCTCGGGAGCGTGCGAGCGCGTGGGTGGCTGTCGCGGTCGCCATTGATGGCGCGGCGAGCTCGAACAGAGCGCACACGCGCGGTTGGGCGTCAAAGATCATCGCGTGATGAAGTGGAGATCCTCTGCAGAGGCTTTGGCGCGACGCGAATGGATTCTACCGCCTGCAGTGCGCTCGGCGCGGCAAGAGCGCGCGTGCGGCCATGGCGGCGCGCGACCGTATGATGGCGCTCCGCGGCGCGAGGCGAGGCGACGGCGGCGAAGTGATGGCTCGGGAGTGGCCGGACAAGAGCTAGGCGACAAGCGCCAGCATCCGCCGCGGCTTGGCCAGCTCAGCGCCGCCTGCGCCGCTCGCCGGCCACGTGGCGGCCGAGCTCCGGCCAGCGCAGCGCGCGCCAGGGGCACTGTTGCATGCCCGTGGAGCTCCGATTTCCAAATTCGAATTTTCTCCAAAAATTCGAACTAACTTCGAAACGGGTAAAATTAAAAGTTGGGGTCTGAGGTGTGGGACACAACTTTCGAGCTTGGACCAGGCACTTCGACCAGGCACTACGGCGCTTCGAGCTTGAACCGCAAGCTCGAGCTTGCCGAGCTTCGAATGGTCAGAAACGCCACTCGAGGGTGAGTGCCCCCCTCGAGCTTGGCTGCGGAGCCTCGAGGGTGACGGAACGTCGCTCGAGGGTAAGTCCTCGAGCTTGGCTGCGGAGCCTCGAGGGTGACGGAACGTCGCTCGAGGGTAAGTCCTCGAGCTTGGCTGCGGAGCCTCGAGGGTGACGGAACGTCGCTCGAGGGTAAGTGCCCCCTCGAGCTTGGCTGTGGAGCCTCGAGGGTGACGGAACGTCGCTCGAGGGTAAGTGCCCCCTCGAGCTTGGCTGTGGAGCCTCGAGCGTGACGGACTGCGGGGCCTCGAGGGTCCTGTCGTGCAGCCTCGAATCGTGACGGAAACTACCGGCTAGGCTCGATCGTGACGGACATAGCTCGATCGTCATGGACATAGCTCGATGGTCACGGACATAGCTCGATCGTCACGGACATACTGACTAGGCTCGATCGTCACGGACATAGCTCGATCGGGACGGATTTTTACGGCTAAGCTCGATCGTGACGGACATCCCCGCTCGAGGGTCATCGATCGGCGCGAACGCCGTGGCGAGGTTGTCGCGAAGGGCTGTCCGAGATGTTTAAGTTTTAGTTGGGTGCCAAACAACCCTTGTTTTTGAGTTATAAATGAATTTTTTTGACGAATTTTTGAATTTCAACCCAATTTCCTGTTGCATTGATTTTAATTGCACTTTTTAATTCTTTTAACATCAGAGATGTCACAGCCTACCCCCCTTAAAAGGAATCTCGTCCCGAGATTCGATTAAACTTAAGATAAAGAGGGGAAAAGAATACCTTGGCTTATGAAAGTATGTCGGGGAAATTCTTCCTAAGGTAGTCCTCGGTTTCCCATGTGGCTTCATCTTCGGAATGATGACTCCACTGAATTTTGTACATTTTAACTCCCTTCCTTCGTGTTTGTCGCTCTTTCTCGTCGAGGATCTTAACAGGATACTCATCATAAGAGAGATCCGGTTCAACCGAGAGTTCCTCTTCAATAACCTCGATTGGAACACGAAGACACCTCTTGAGTTGAGAAACATGGAATACATTGTGTACCGCTGAAAGTTTCTCGGGAAGCTTCACTTGATAGGCTACCGGCCCACATTGCTGAGTGATTTCATACGGGCCGATAAAGCGAGGTGCAAGCTTGCCTTTTAGTCCGAATCTATGCACACCCTTGGTCGGGGAGACCTTAAGATACACGTGATCACCAACTTCAAACTGAAGTGGCTTCCGCCGCTGGTCAAAGTAGCTCTTTTGCCGTGACTGAGCGGTCTTCAAGTTCTCCCGAATGATCCTAACCTTTTCTTCTGCTTCCTTCACAAGGTCAGGGCCATAAGTATATCTCTCGCCTGCCTGGGACCAACACAACGGGGTCCGACATCTTCTACCATACAAGGCTTCGAAAGGTGCCATTTTAAGACTCGCTTGGTAGCTGTTGTTATAGGAGAATTCGGCCAGGGATAAACACTTCTCCCAATTCTTCCCATAATGAATAACACAAGCTCGAAGCATATCCTCAAGTATTTGATTTACCCTTTCCGTCTGCCCATCGGTTTGTGGGTGATATGCTTAACTACGGATCAGTTTGGTGCCTAGGGACATTTGCAATTGTTCCCAAAAGCGTGCTACGAACAGAGTACCACGATCTGAAATTATCGTCTTGGGTACTCCATGTTGACAAACGATCCGCTCCAAATAAATCTCCGCGTACTTCTTAGCAGTGTAAATGGTATTGACTGGAATAAAGTGTGCGGTCTTGGTAAGGCGATCCACAATTACCCAAATGGAGTCGTGCCCCTGCGGGGTTCTGGGAAGTCCAACAATGAAGTCCATGCTTATATCTTCCCACTTCCATGAGGGAATAGGTAGAGGTTGAAGCGTGCCTGCTACCTTCAAGTGGCTTGCCTTAACCCGCTGGCACGTGTCACATTCCGACACATATGTGGCAATTTCTCGCTTCATTCGAGTCCACCAAAAGTTTTGTTTCAAATCTTGGTACATTTTGGTGCTGCCGGGATGGATAGAAAATTTAGAGAGATGTGCCTCATCCATAATCTTCCTCCGGAGTTCCGTGTTTTTAGGCACCACGAGGCGATGCCCAAACCACATTACTCCCTGCCCATCTAGCCGGAAACACTTGTACTTCTCTTTCACCTTCTCCTTAGACAATTTCTTTTTAAGGATTTTAATGCTCGCGTCATTTAATTGGGCTACAACAATCTGATCGTGCAAGGTTGGTTCCACTGCAACATGGTTGAAGTACCCGTGTGGAACAATCTCTAAATTGAGCTTTGCCATTTCATGACACAGGGTGTCAGCGTAGGACTCCATGGAAAGACAATGACAACGAGCCTTGCGGCTTAATGCATCCGCAACTACATTAGCCTTCCCGGGGTGATAATGCACACTGAGGTCATAGTCCTTTGCTAACTCCAACCATCTTCGTTGTCTCATATTCAAATGTGCCTGAGTGAAAACATATTTGAGGCTCTTGTGGTCTGTGTATATGTTGCAGGGAACACCCATCAAATAGTGTCTCCACATCTTGAGAGCATGAATGACCGCTGCTAACTCAAGATCATGCGTGGGGTAGTTTTGCTCATGAGGTCGAAGTGCTCGAGAAGCATAAGCAATCACTCGGTTTTCTTGCATGAGAACACAGCCAAGACCGGTGCCTGATGCATCGCAATAGACATCATAGGGCTTGGTGCAATCGGGCTGAGCCAAAACTGGGGCTGAAGTCAAATGTCTTCGCAAGGTGTGGAAAGCTTCCTCACATTTGTCATTCCACTCAAATTTAACTCCCTTCTTCAAGAGTTCGGTCATGGGCTTTGCTATCCGAGAGAAATCCGGAATGAAACGACGGTAATAACCGGCTAAACCCAGAAAACTCCGAATCTCGTGGACAGAAGTAGGTGGTTGCCAATCCAACACCTCTTGCACTTTGGTTGGATCCACGGATATACCATCCTTGGAAACCGTGTGGCCTAAGAACTTCACGCTCTCCAGCCAAAATTCACACTTGGAGAACTTGGCGTAGAGCTGGTGATCTCTCAATCTCTGAAGAACAATGCAAAGGTGCTCGGCATGCTCTTCCTCATTCTTAGAATATATAAGAATGTCATCAATGAAAACCACCACAAACTTGTCTAGTTCAGACATGAAGACCGAATTCATGAGGTACATGAAGTAGGCCGGGGCATTGGTGAGTCCAAAAGACATAACCAAGAATTCATAAAGTCCATAACGTGTGGAAAAGGCAGTCTTTGGAATGTCACAAGGCCTGATTTTGATTTGGTGATAGCCAGAGCGAAGGTCAATCTTGGAGAACAGTCTGGCGCCAGCTAGTTGGTCAAACAAGATGTCAATACGGGGAAGCGGATACTTGTTCTTAATAGTTACCGCATTGAGAGGCCGGTAATCAATACACAACCTCAAGGAATGGTCCTTCTTCTTCACAAAGATAGCGGGACATCCCCAAGGTGATACACTTGGACGAATGAAACCCTTATCTAGCAATTCTTGGAGTTGAATTTTTAATTCAGCCAATTCATTGGGCGGCATTCTATATGGTCTCTTTGATATAGGTGCTGTGCCAGGTTGAAGTTCAATCACGAATTCAATGTCTCTATCCGGCGGCATCCTAGGTAAGTCATCCGGAAATACATCGGCATACTCACATACCACCGGAATGTCCTTTAGTTGGGTTTCTACCATTGCATAAGCACACGCATCGACGCAAGTCCGTTGTGGCAGATATAGCACACTCGGGCCATGCGTGGGCGAGTTTATCTCAACAACTCGTTCCGCAACATCTAGGACAACCTTATGTTGAGTCATCCAATTGGCTCCTAACACAATGTCAATTCCTTCCATTCCCAGCAGAATCAAATCAGTAGGAAATGTTTTACTTCCCAGCCTGATCGGAACCTTGTGGGTGACTTGGTTGGATGCAATTTTACCTCCCGCAGTTGATATCACGTATGATGATTTGGTATGGTACGATTTTAATCCGCATTTCACATGAAACCTTGTGCTTATAAAACTATGTGTTGCCCCGGAATCAAACAATATCACAGCAGGTTGAGTGGCAGATAGGGAAGGTACCAGTCATGTCTGGGGGCTCCCTCGGGTAAGTCGGCCAAGGTGGTGTAGTTGAGCCGTCCTTGCCGAACTTGCACACGCTGCTGCTGCTTGCCCTTGCCTTGCTGATTTCCCGGGCGCTGGTTTTGCTGCTTGTTCTGCGGACAATCCTTGATAAAATGATCTTTACTTCCACACTTGAAGCACTGATAGCCGGCTCCTGGGCGAGCTGGCTGCTGTGCATTTTGCCTTGGTGCTTGCTGCTGCTGCGCGGTGGAGGGAAACGAGGCGCGTTAGGCTGTGGCGGCCTAGCAACCCATCCACCTCCCTGAGGTGCCCTGGACTGTCCCGGGGAACCAAGCGGAACCTTTGTGGCTGGCGGCGACGACGTCCACGGGCAGTCTCCTCTCTTTTCCGCCTTGTGCACCATGTTG
>JACEFO010001078.1:0-26513 GCA_015342445.1 Digitaria exilis
GAAGTGTCCGTAGTGAAAAACCAATTTTGAAGTTCGTTGTTACGAGGCAGTGCATCCGGGCACCAAAACGGACCCGTTTCGCTCCGTTTTGCATGCAGAATGTACCGAAACACGCCAAATCACTCCCTAACATTGTTTTGGGTCCAATGGAGGCTAAGTATGTTCGTGCGAAAAAAATCAACAGAAGTTTGGGGCGCGAAACAGTGCATTCGGGTGCCGAAACATCCGTTTTGCTTCGATTTTCATGCGGTAGTGAACCGAATGCTCCAAAACACTCTCAAATATCACTTAAGGCCTAACGGAGTAGATTGGAAGTTTCCGTAGCGAAAAACACATTTTGAAGTTCGTTGTTACGAGGCAGTGCATCCGGGCAGCGAAACAGACCTGTTTCGCTCCATTTTGCGTGCAGAAGGTACCGAAAAGCGCCAAATCACTCCCTAACATCATTTTGGGTCCAATGGAGGCCACTAGCTATGTTCGTGCAAAAAAATTCAACACAAGTTCGGGGCGAGAAACAGTGCATTCGAGTGCCGAAACACCCGTTTTGCTTCGATTTTCATGCGGTAGTTAACCGAATGCTCCAAAACACTCCCAAACATGATTAAGGGCCTAACGGACTAGATTGGACTTTTCCGTAGCGAAAAACCCATTTTGAAGTTAGTTGTTATGAGGTAGTGCATCCGAGCACCGAAACGGACCCGTTTCGCTCCGTTTTGCATGCAGAAGGTACCGAAACGCGCCAAATCACTCCCTAACATCGTTTTGGGTCCAATGAGGCTACTGGGTATGTTCGTGCGAAAAAATTCAACAGAAGTTCGGGGTCCGAAACAGTGCATTCGGGTGCCGAAACACTCGTTTTGCTACGATTTTCATGCGGTAGTTAACCGAATGCTCCAAAACACTCCCAAACATCATTTAGGGCCTAACGGAGTAGATTGGAAGTGTCCGTAGCGAAAAACCAATTTTGAAGTTCGTTGTTACGAGGCAGTGCATCCGGGCACCGAAACGGACCTGTTTCGCTCCGTTTTGCATGTAGAATGTACCGAAAGGCGCCAAATCACTCCCTAGCATCGTTTTGGGTCCAATGGACGCTATTGGGTATGTTCGTGCAAAAAATTCAACACAAGTTTGGGGCGCGAAACAGTGCATTCGGGTGCCGAAACACCCGTTTTGCTTCGATTTTCATGCGGTAGTGAACCGAATGCTCCAAAACACTCCCAAACATCATTTAGGGCCTAACGGAGTAGATTGGAAGTGTCCGTAGCGAAAAACCAATTTTGAAGTTCGTTGTTACGAGGCAGTGCATCCGGGCACCGAAACGGAATCGTTTCGTTCTGTTTTGCATGCAGAAGGTAGCGAAACGCGCCAAATCACTCCCTAACATCGTTTTGGGTCCAATGGAGGCTACTGGGTATGTTCGTGCGAAAAAATTCATAAGAAGTTCGGGGCGTGAAACAGTGCATTCGGGTGTCGAAACACCTGTTTTGCTTCGATTTTTCGTGCGGTAGTTAACCGAATGCTCCAAAACACTCCCAAACATCATTTAGGGCCTAACGGAGTAGATTGGAAGTGTCCGTAGTAAAAACCCCATTTTGAAGTTCGTTGTTACGAGGCAGTGCATCCGGGCAGCGAAACAGACCCGTTTTGCTCCGTTTTGCATGCAGAATGTGCCGAAACGCGCCAAATCACTCCCTAACATCGTTTTGGGTCCAATGGAGTGTGGCGGTTCCACTCCGAAATTATTCCAAGTTAAGTACCCTCAGACCACTAATCACGTAGTCAGGCACTTAATCCGGAATAAGCTGGAGCGCCGTCGGATTAAACCCGATTAAACCACGTACTTAACTAGATCGTAACAGCAGCAGGCCCACACGAAGGTGAGTTCCAGAGATTACAACATTCCACAAATTAACTTACACACATAGAGAAGTAGTTATTACAAACCGAGTGCAAATTTTAAAATCAGAGTACACAAGTCTTGCAGCGGAATCTAAAGTTCAACATAACTGAAATTAGAGTTCATTGCAGCGGAAGTAAATAAACTAACGACGAAACAAGTAACTCCGTGATGAGGCCTGCCACGAAGCTACTCCTCCCGATCCTCGCCAGAGGACGGGACCCATTCGATGTGCCAGCCAGGTGGAACCTGGGCAGGCCAAGTCATAGCATCCACATCCAAAATGATACCTGTAAAATAATGTCACAAGCAAGGCTGAGTATACTAATACTCAGCAAGGCTTACCCGTCGGGTGAAAACTACATCACCGACATCTAGACAATGAAAGGCTTTTGGCTGGTGGGTTTGTTTGCCAAAAAGCAACTAAAAGTAGATCCTTGCTTTCAAGTTTTAGCACCATATTCTAATAAATTTAACCATTCTAGATTAGCATCCTCTCTAAGCATACAAGTGTAGCAATACAATTTAATTCATAGAACAATTTCATAATCTCAAATTCCACTTATTACTCGATGTGACGTGACGGTCAAGCAGTCTCATTAACCGCGAGAAGCGGACAGTTCGAACCGAATTTGTGCTACCTGGCCAGGGGAAACCCAACACACACGGATACTCTGCTTGCGATAAAAGGTACAAGCATTTCCCAACCTTTCCCATCGATCCACAATTCGGAACCGGGTCCACTTCCTTAGGATGAAGGTTTACTGCTTCACTCACAGCATCACGCATACATCCACGAGTGTACGGCAAGGGAAAACAAAGTTTCCAAGGAGAGATGGCTATCGGCCCTAGCTGCTTCAATCTGGTACCGGGCTTACCGGCTCCCATATACCGGCATGCATGTGGTACGTTCAAAAACTTGACTTAGTATCCACACCTTCCGACCTTAACCAATTATCAAACACGGACGGGAGATCTACATCTATCATCCCGCCCGTCAATCCTTATGATTCCAACATAAGTAAAGACAAGCAATTCCTATATCTCGCGAGTGACAGGAAATCACTCGACTTGTAACGAACCTATAGCAATGCTCTACCGATCCTTTCATACTAGTATTGCAAGTCATAGGCACTAGGAAAATATTGCAGCTATGGTATTCAATCAACTCCTAGAAACGTAATGCACAAACATAGAGAATTCAAGTGCATAATTTAGTGAGAGTTAGGTCATGCTCCGGGGCTTGCCTTCCTGCTCGGGCTGAGAGTTAGCTCCTGCGTTGGTCACGTCTGCACCGGCGTCGGGCTCCGGAACTTGCTCCTCTTCTGCGGGGACGAGGGTGTAGTCGCCGTCCGGAAGAACGCCTTCTACATGATATGCATAAGTTTTAAGGCGGCTGCCCTTTTGATGCTAAGACTAGGGCCTTGAAGGCCATATTCACCTAGACATACTTAGATATTTGCATTTTCTCCACCAAAGCAAGGTGTCGGTGTGAAAAAGGTTTTAGTTGAATTCGATGGTGATTGTGTACATATATAAAAGAATTTTATTTATTTCTTCACAAGTTAGGGTGGCTGTTTCTGAATTTCAGATTCTAACCATTTTATTTCAATTAATTACTCAAAAAGGTTTATTCATTTATACATTTCAATTTCCACCTAGATTCTTTCCCATTTTTGTTTCTTCATTTCTGTTCATCAATTTTAGCCATAAACTTTATGACAGCTACTGGAGTATAAGAGCTAAGCTCACTCCAAAATTTAGCTAATTTCGAGTTACACATAATTTATTAAAAATCTATAAACAGCTAGCTGCAGGAAGTGAATTAAAGGCATAATAAATTGAAATTTCATCTATTTCAGGAGATCTTCCTACCAAAGCTAAGCAATATCATGAGGAGGGCTCTGGCCAAGTGGTGGCTCAAAATAACCCTTGGGTAGTCCTCATTATTTTTCTATCCAAAAACACATATTTAATTATTTGCCATTCTAAACAGAGCAAAAATTAAGTTTTTCATTTTTAACATGTGTTCTAACAAGTTTTAAGCTCTCAGGAGCAGAATGGTGATTTTTCACTGCACATATTATTTTTAATGATTTCTGCACTGCAAAAAGACAGAAAACCTATTTTAATTCATAAAAGGAGCTAAACATCATATTTTTGGGTCTTCTTTGGACACAAGCTGTCCAAAGCCACTATACACAACATATCCAAAGCTCAACCCTAGCGCAGCTCTGGATTTGAAATGGTGCATAACTTTAGATTTTCCTTGTTTGAATTTTAATTCAAAAACAGTTCGTCAAAAGTACAAACATGTCTAATAGAGATTGTAATTTAGACTCTCACGAATCCAGGGAGTATTTTTGTGCATTTTTCCGATTTTTGTACGATTTTTAATCGATTTTACAAGTTTCGGGAAAAATCAAACCTAGACTTAAGAATCTGTTTACGCAGAGAACCCTAGATCTTTCAAAACTTCGCGAACGAGTCCCTGGACTTTTGCGCAGAGACCCCTAAACAAAGGTAGACGATGAACTTGGGTCCCTGGGACCTCGCCGGAGTTGCGCCGGCCAAATGGCGGCGAACTAGGCTCGGGGAAGTGGGGGAAAAGATTCCTGGGCTCACCACGAGTCGTTTGGGGACGGTTGGGAGGCCGGGGATGGTCGGAGTTTCGCCGGCGACGAGGTGGTGGCGGCGCGGCCGCCGCGGCTTCTACGCCGGCGAGCTCGGGGTCGTTCGCGGAGGGGGAGAGGTCCTTGAGCACCAGCAGAGCTTGGGGAAGCTAATGGCGTGCTCGAGGAAGCTCGGGGACGGCTCGGAGTAGGGTCTCGACGTGCGGGTGCTTCGACGGCCGGAATTCGCGATTTGGGGAAATCGCAATTTCTCGCCGGAGAAGGGACAATAGCTTGGGGAAAGTTGGGGGTTTTGGAGCTGGTGGAGTGGACTAGCTCCGTGCGGGATGGATTGGGGAATGGTGGAGCGTGGACGAGGAATTTCGCGAAGAGCTTGGGTTCGGCTTGCGCGTCGCGAGGAGGAAGAAGACCGAGCGAGCGCGGGGAAGTGGAAATGACCAAGTGAGCGAGTGAGAGGAGGGGTGGGAGTGCGCGGTGGAGTGCTTGGGCACGCAAGGGAGGCACTGTGCGGCCTCGGGAGCGTGCGAGCGCGTGGGTGGCTGTCGCGGTCGCCATTGATGGCGCGGCGAGCTCGAACAGAGCGCGCGCGACACGATTGGGCGAGGAAGATTGTGGCGTGATCGCTGGGGATCCTCCACAGTGCTCCTTGGCGCGTAGCGAGCGAGCATCGCGACTGCGGGGCGGCGCTGCGCGGCTGCGACCAGTGCCGAGCGAGCTTGCCATGATGGCGCTCCGCGGCGCGAGGCAGCAGTGCGCCGTCGCCCGCGAAGTGACGGTACGGAAGGCTTGGACAAACGCGTGAGGACAAAAGCTAGCTGCCGCCACAGCTCGGCCGACCCGACGCGGTCTCCGCCACACGCCGGCCACGTGGCGGCCGGACTCCGGCCGGAGCAGAGCGCGCCAGGGGCGAGCTGGCAGCCCCGTGGAGCTCTTTGCCCCTTTTGAACTTTCTCCAAAAATTTGAGCTGAACTTCGAAACGTGTAAAATTAAAAGTTGGAGTTTGAGGTGCGGGACACAACTTCCGAGCTTGGACCGGGCACTTCGACCAGGCGCTACGGCGCTTCGAGCTTGAACCGCAAGCTCGAGCTTGCCGAGCCTCGAATGGTCGGAAACGCCACTCGAGGGTGAGTGCCCCCCTCGAGCTTGGCTGCGAAGCCTCGAGCGCGACGGACGGCGGGGCCTCGAGGGTGACGGAACGTCGCTCGAGGGTGAGCCCTCGAGCTTGGCTGCGGAGCCTCGAGCGCGACGGACGGCGGGGCCTCGAGGGTCCTGTCGTGCAGCCTCGAATCGTGACGGAAACTACCGGCTAGGCTCGATCGTCACGGACATAGCTCGATCGGGACGGATTTTTACGGCTAACCTCGATCGTGACGGACATTCCCGCTCGAGGGTCACCGATCGGCGCGAACGCCGTGGCGAGGTTGTCGCGAAGGGCTGTCCGAGATGTTTAAGTTTTAGTTGGGTGCCAAACAACCCTTGTTTTTGAATTATAATTGAATTTTTGACGAATTTTTGAATTTCAACCCAATTCCCTGTTGTATTGATTTTAATTGCACTTTTTAATTCTTTTGACATCAGAGATGTCACAGCCTACCCCCCTTAAAAGGAATCTCGTCCCGAGATTCGATTAAACCTAGAGATAGAGAGGGGAAAAGAAATACCTCGGCTTAGGAAAGTATGTCGGGGAAATTCTTCCTAAGATAGTCCTCGGTTTCCCACGTGGCTTCATCTTCGGAGTGATGACTCCACTGAACTTTGTACATTTTAACTCCCTTCCTTCGTGTTTGTCGCTCTTTCTCGTCGAGGATCTTAACGGGATGCTCATCATAAGAGAGATCCGGTTCAACCGAGAGTTCCTCTTGTTCAACAACTTCGGTTGGGACACGAAGACACCTCTTGAGTTGAGAAACATGGAATACATTGTGTACCGCTGAAAGTTTCTCGGGAAGCTTTACTTGATAGGCTACCGGCCCACATTGCTGAGTAATTTCATACGGGCCGATATAACGAGGTGCAAGCTTGCCCTTGAGTCCAAATCTTTGCACACCCTTGGTCGGGGAGACCTTAAGATATACGTGATCACCAACTTCGAACTGAAGTGGCTCCCGCCGCTGATCAAAGTAGCTCTTTTGCCGTGACTGGGCGGTCTTCAAATTCTCCCGAATGATCCTAACCTTTTCTTCGGCTTCCTTCACAAGGTCAGGGCCATAAGTGTACCTCTCGCCTGCCTGGGACCAACACAACGGGGTCCGACATCTTCTACCATACAAGGCTTCGAATGGTGCCATTCTAAGACTCGCTTGGTAGCTGTTGTTATAGGAGAATTCGGCCAGAGATAAACATTTCTCCCAATTCTTCCCATAATGAATAACACAGGCTCGAAGCATATCCTCAAGTATTTGATTTACCCTTTCCGTCTGCCCATCGGTCTGTGGGTGATATGCCGAACTACGGATCAGTTTGGTGCCTAGGGACATTTGCAATTGTTCCCAAAAGCGTGCTACGAACAGAGCACCACGATCTGAAATTATCGTCTTGGGTACCCCGTGTAGACAAACGATCCGCTCCAAATAAATCTCCGCATACTTCTTGGCAGTGTAAGTGGTATTGACTGGAATAAAGTGTGCGGTTTTGGTAAGGCGATCCACAATTACCCAAATAGAATCGTGCCCCTGAGGGGTTCTGGGAAGTCCAACAATAAAATCCATGCTTATATCTTCCCACTTCCACGAGGGAATAGGTAGAGGTTGAAGCGTGCCTGCTACCTTCAAGTGGCTAGCCTTGACCCGCTGGCATGTGTCACATTCCGACACATACGTGGCAATTTCTCGCTTCATTCGAGTCCACCAAAAGTTTTGCTTCAAGTCTTGGTACATTTTGGTGCTGCCGGGATGGATAGAAAATTTAGAGAGATGAGCCTCATCCATAATCTTCCTCCGGAGTTCCATGTTTTTGGGCACCATGAGGCGGTGTCCAAACCATAGGACTCCTTGCCCGTCTAACCGGAAGCACTTGTACTTCTCCTTCACTTTCTCTTTAGACAATTTTCTTTTGAGCACTTTAACGCCCGCATCATTTAATTGGGCCATAACAATCTGATCGTGCAAGGTTGGTTCCACTGCAATATGGTTGAAGTACCCGTGTGGAACAATCTCTAAGTTGAGCTTTGCCATTTCGTAACACAGGGTGTCAGCGTAGGACTCCACGGTAAGACAATGGCAACGAGCCTTGCGGCTGAGTGCATCCGCAACTACATTCGCCTTCCCGGGGTGATAATGTACACTAAGGTCATAGTCCTTTGCTAACTCCAACCATCTGCGCTGTCTCATATTCAGATGTGCCTGAGTGAAGACATATTTAAGGCTCTTGTGGTCTGTGTATACGTTGCAGGGAACACCCATCAAATAGTGCCTCCACATCTTGAGAGCATGAATGACCGCTGCTAACTCAAGATCGTGCGTGGGGTAGTTTTGCTCATGAGGTCGGAGTGCTCGCGAAGCATAAGCGATGACCCGGTTCTCTTGCATGAGAACACAACCAAGACCGGTGCCTGATGCATCACAATAAACATCATACGGCTTGGTGCAATCGGGCTGAGCCAAAACTGGGGCTGAAGTCAATAGTCTTCGCAAAGTGTGGAAAGCTTCCTCACATTTGTCATTCCACTCAAATTTAACTCCCTTCTTCAAAAGTTCGGTCATAGGCTTCGCAATCCGAGAGAAATCCGGAATGAAGCGACGGTAGTAGCCGGCTAATCCCAGAAACTCCGAATCTCGTGAACTGAGGTAGGTGGCTGCCAATCTAGTACCTCTTGTACTTTGGATGGATCTACGGATATACCATCTTTGGAAATCGTGTGGCCCAAAAACTTCACACTCCCTAACCAGAATTCACACTTGGAGAATTTGGCGTAGAGTTGGTGGTCTCGCAGTCGCTGAAGAACAATGCGAAGGTGCTCAGCGTGCTCTTCCTCATTCTTGGAGTATACAAGAATGTCGTCGATGAAAACCACCACAAACTTGTCTAATTCAGACATGAAGACCGAGTTCATGAGGTACATGAAATAGGCTGGGGCGTTGGTGAGTCCAAAAGACATGACCAGGAACTCATAGAGTCCGTAACGTGTGGAGAAGGCAGTCTTCGGAATATCACAAGGTCTGATTTTTATTTGGTGATAGCCAGAGCGAAGGTCAATCTTGGAGAACACTCTGGCGCCAGCTAGTTGATCAAACAGGATGTCAATTCGGGGTAACGGATACTTGTTCTTAATAGTTACCGCATTGAGAGGCCGGTAGTCAATACACAACCTCAAGGAATGGTCCTTCTTCTTCACGAAGATAGCGGGACATCCCCACGGTGACACACTTGGGCGAATGAAACCTTTATCTAGCAATTCTTGGAGTTGAATTTTTAATTCAGCCAATTCATTGGGTGGCATCCTATAGGGTCTCTTTGATATAGGTGCTGTGCCAGGTTGCAATTCAATCACAAATTCAACGTCCCTATCCGGCGGCATCCCTGGTAAGTCATCCGGAAATACATCGGCATACTCACATACCACCGGAATGTCCTTTAGTTGGGTTTCGACCATAGAATAAGCACACGCATCAACGCAAGTCCGTCGTGGCAGATATAGCACACTCGGGCCATGCGTAGGTGAGTTTATCTCAACCACTCGTTCCGCCACATCTAGGACAACCTTGTGCTGAGTCATCCAATTGGCTCCTAGCACAATGTCAATCCCTTCCATACCAAGTAGAATCAAATCAGTAGGGAATGTTTTACTTCCCAGCCTGATCGGAACTTTGTGGGTGACTTGGTTGGATGCAATTTTGCCTCCCGCAGTTGATATCACATAGGAGGATTTGGTATGGTATGATTTTAATCCGCATTTCACGTGGAATCTTGTGCTTATGAAACTATGCGTTGCTCCAGAATCAAATAATATCACAGCAGGTTGAGTGCAGATAGGGAAGATACCAGTCATGTCTGGGGCTCCCTCGGGTAAGTCGGCCAAGTTGGTGTAGTTGAGCCGTCCTTGGCGGACTTGCACACGCTGCTGCTGCTGCTTGCCCTTGCCTTGTTGATTTCCAGGGCGCTGGTTCTGCTGTCTGTTCTGTGGGCAATCCTTGATAAAGTGATCTTTGCTTCCACACTTGAAGCATTGATAGCCGGCTCCAGGACGAGCTGGCTGCGGTGTATTCTGCCTGGGTGCTTGCTGCTGCGGCGGTGGAGGGAAACGAGGCGCGTTAAGCTGTGGCGGCCTAGCAACCCAACCACCTCCCTGAGGTGCCCTGGACTGTCCCTGCGGTGCAGCCGGGGGAACCAGGCGGAACCTCTGGGGCTGCGAGCCAGACGGTCCAGCGGGAGCCTTCCTCTTCTTCTCCGCCTTATGCACCGTATTGGCGTCTTCTTGAGCAATGGCAAGGTTGACAAGATCACCGTACGTGGGAGCACGGGTAGTGGCCAACTGCGCCTTCAGCTTGGTGTTAAGGCCACGGCGGAACCTTTCAAGCTTCTTCTCATCGGAGTCAGCATGGTGACCCGCATAAGGGCACAGACCGTTGAAGGCCTGAGCGTACTGCAGCACCGTGCGAGTACCTTGGGTCAGCGCCAGAAACTCGTTCAACTTTCTTTCCACCAGACCGGCTGGAATGTGATGAGCTTTGAATGCAGCCTTGAACTCATCCCACTCAACTACGTGACCCTCCTGCTGCAGGGCCAGGTAGTTCTCCCACCAAAGGAGAGCTGGGCCGCGGAGCTGCTGCGCCGCGAACACGACCTTGCGACTGGCGGTGCAAGGCGTGGCCAGTATGGTGAACTTGGACTCAATGGCTCGAATCCATGTGTCGGCCTCCAAAGGTTCGTCGGCACGAGAGAAGATCGGCGGGTGTGTCGCCAGAAAATCCTCGTATCGAGCCACCTGAGGCTGAGGGGCTCGCTGTCCTCCCTGCTGCATCATCTGCTGCTGCATCATCTGCTGCTGATGCTGCAGGTTCCGAAGAATCTCCGTCTGGGTGGCATACAGTTGCTGCCACGTCGGAGGTTGTTGCGGAGGAGGAGGAGGCGGTGGCTGCTGTTGCCCCTCAGGCCCCTGCTGGTTAGCATTGGAGCCGCTAGCATCGTGACCGCTGCGGGTGATTGCCATCTGCAGTAGGGACTTATATTAGCCACATTTCATAAACTTGCATAATAAATGACAAGGTAGAATGTGACAATATTTGAAGTATACTGCGCAGAATGACAAACCAGCACGCAGTTTGGGAGAAAATTCATATCTCTCAACAGGAAACAAGGCATAAGCTCCCATTCGGTCAGTAGCTCGAAAATTTCATGCTCTACAACTTTCATGTTGGGCTCAATTTCAAATTCGGACTGGAACTAAGCCGAAAAGTTCAATTCTCAGCTCACTGCGTTTGCTGTTTTTCAGCAGGCCGAGCTGTGGTGTTTTCACTGCCATTTTTATTTCGCTTATCCAATGGGTTTGCAATTTGGTGGTCATTTAGTTGGATAAATTCCAAACAACTTTCTAGTTCACATCACAGCCCAGAAATGAAAGGAAGAACCATGAATAATTAAAACGAAGGGAGGCTGCAGAATGTGTTCAATACAGCCCTTACATCACCATCAAGTTCCACACCATTAAATTTACAATGCCACAAAAGATAAAATGGGGAGCTCAACTCCATCTAGCCTATTACATCATGAAGCCAAACTCTAGGCCTAGCGGAGGAGTCATTGCCACTACCACTCTAAAAGTCATCAAGGTTGTTAGCGGTAGCCTCGCTGCCCATAGGGGAAGGTGGAGCGGGAAGGGGAGGCATGTCGTCCTCGGTGTCCATATCGGAGTCGGGGGCCTCTCCTTCACCATCTATGTCCCCACCCTGCTCATCAAAGAGGTGCTGAGCGTCGTGGGCAGCAAGCATGGCATTGGCATGCTGCAAGGTGCCATGTACCTCCTCAAGCTCGTCTCTAGTCTGGGCCAACTCATTCTGAGTGTTGTTGTGTGCAATCTGAAGGTCATTGAGTTGCCTCTCTAGGTCAGCAATCATGGCATCCCTAGTAGTCACCTCAATGGACAAGGAGGTCCTCTCAACCCCTATGTCGCGGGCACGAGCGGACATGTCCATGGCAGTGCGGAGCAACTCGCTCTGTGACCGACTGAGAAGTGCCTGCAACCTGTGATACGCCCGTATCCACCTCATCATCAAGGCGGCTGCTGCGACGGGGCTCTCCGCCATCCTCAGAGGGGAACTCAAGTAACGTCTCATCCAATGAGGGTCGTCCGGCTGAGTCGACGGGAACAAACCAAGTAACTGATGCTCCACTAACTCCTGGTTTTGAGCAACAAAAGAGCTAATGCCGTTCATGGCAGCTAGCTCGCACGTGGTCTCCATGTGGTGCCCATGCACTTCCACCGTCCAGGTGGGAGAGCTAGGACACGGCGGGTGGCGGTATACCACCAACCGCACGCGGGAGCGAACCACACCTCTCTCCCGGATAATCGTTCTCTCGTACTGCGGCGGCGTCGGGTAGTCCATAGCCTGAAGGACCGACCATAGGATACTGGGGAATCCTTCCCATCCCAAACAGTCAGAGAAGGACACGTCGCTGGGGTAGCTAGCCAAGTCAGCGTTGGAGGCCATCTGAACCAAAAGAAAAAGGGGCATGGTGAGAACCGGTTAGCGCCAAAACAGATTCTGTGTAGGGTGGTAAAAATTACAAAACTCGAAGTCTGTAAGCTCAAAAATTCTCAACTTTGGCCAGAACATAGTTTAAGTAATTTCCTAACAAGTTTCATGTTGGAGGTTTGGGCAGATACTGTCGTTAAGATGGGGTAAAAATTCAATTTTTACCTTACTGTCCCCAGAAATTCCCAGCAGACAGGGGGTTACCATTTTTAGCATAACTCCAATTTTACTGAACCATTTTCGTTGAAATTTCTCCAGCATTTACTCCATAATATTTATGACAACTTTCGTGTTGAACACTTTTTCGTTCGACAACGTTTTCAGTTTCGAATTAAGGGTGCAACAGATTGTTCTCAGCAGGATTTTTTTTTGGGTTGTGATTTCAATTCCTTTGATGGCGGTTCGATTCGGTCACTTATTAAAATCCATGTCAATTCAGTGAGATGCAATGCATGAGCGGCCTATTCGATCTCACAAACACACGTGCCAATAACTTTTGGCTTACGAAGTTAGTGCCGGTGGCTAGGCAATATTCGTCTCTCCTTATAGTAACTAGTCGGAATTCTCTAACCGTTTCAACGTACGAAATCGCGGTTAGTGTACCTGCAGAAAATTCATCCCAGAGCATTCATAATCAACCTTTCGTGCCAGCACTCACGAAAGCGTCTCCATTCATTACCACCCACTATAGAGGTGGCACCCGAACGTTTAACATTGAACGGGCAATGTTCATATGTCACCGAGGCAACATATTGACAGTTTCATACGCTATTGAAATAGCGTATTGACTATGTGCCGCCATCATATTTGCATATGATGACGTGGTACGCTACAGCAATCGCCGTACCTTGCGCCCACCATCCTATTCTAGTTTCATACGCCATCACAGCGTATTGACTATGTGCCGCCACTATATTTTCATATAGTGCCGTGGTACGTTACAGCAATCGCCGTACCTTGCGCCCACCATTGCGGAAAGTAAATAACAGAATGAAATGTGCTGGAAGTTAGTATAATATACTATTTGCCACCTATCATATCGTGATCCCTTAACCCACATAGGCTTCACGCTCTAGGTAACATCCTTAACGACCCTAACTTATCCTTCCTTTGCAAAGCGCATCGGAAGTACGAATTGGCAAATTTTATTCAAAAATTGTTGTTTAAGGTTTGTTGCTCTCTCCGGGCTGCTGCTTCGGCTCTGATGCCAGCTGTGGCGGTTCCACTCCGAAATTATTCCAAGTTAAGTACCCTCAGACCACTAATCACGTAGTCAGGCACTTAATCCGGAATAAGCTGGAGCGCCGTCGGATTAAACCCGATTAAACCACGTACTTAACTAGATCGTAACAGCAGCAGGCCCACACGAAGGTGAGTTCCAGAGATTACAACATTCCACAAATTAACTTACACACATAGAGAAGTAGTTATTACAAACCGAGTGCAAATTTTAAAATCAGAGTACACAAGTCTTGCAGCGGAATCTAAAGTTCAACATAACTGAAATTAGAGTTCATTGCAGCGGAAGTAAATAAACTAACGACGAAACAAGTAACTCCGTGATGAGGCCTGCCACGAAGCTACTCCTCCCGATCCTCGCCAGAGGACGGGACCCATTCGATGTGCCAGCCAGGTGGAACCTGGGCAGGCCAAGTCATAGCATCCACATCCAAAATGATACCTGTAAAATAATGTCACAAGCAAGGCTGAGTATACTAATACTCAGCAAGGCTTACCCGTCGGGTGAAAACTACATCACCGACATCTAGACAATGAAAGGCTTTTGGCTGGTGGGTTTGTTTGCCAAAAAGCAACTAAAAGTAGATCCTTGCTTTCAAGTTTTAGCACCATATTCTAATAAATTTAACCATTCTAGATTAGCATCCTCTCTAAGCATACAAGTGTAGCAATACAATTTAATTCATAGAACAATTTCATAATCTCAAATTCCACTTATTACTCGATGTGACGTGACGGTCAAGCAGTCTCATTAACCGCGAGAAGCGGACAGTTCGAACCGAATTTGTGCTACCTGGCCAGGGGAAACCCAACACACACGGATACTCTGCTTGCGATAAAAGGTACAAGCATTTCCCAACCTTTCCCATCGATCCACAATTCGGAACCGGGTCCACTTCCTTAGGATGAAGGTTTACTGCTTCACTCACAGCATCACGCATACATCCACGAGTGTACGGCAAGGGAAAACAAAGTTTCCAAGGAGAGATGGCTATCGGCCCTAGCTGCTTCAATCTGGTACCGGGCTTACCGGCTCCCATATACCGGCATGCATGTGGTACGTTCAAAAACTTGACTTAGTATCCACACCTTCCGACCTTAACCAATTATCAAACACGGACGGGAGATCTACATCTATCATCCCGCCCGTCAATCCTTATGATTCCAACATAAGTAAAGACAAGCAATTCCTATATCTCGCGAGTGACAGGAAATCACTCGACTTGTAACGAACCTATAGCAATGCTCTACCGATCCTTTCATACTAGTATTGCAAGTCATAGGCACTAGGAAAATATTGCAGCTATGGTATTCAATCAACTCCTAGAAACGTAATGCACAAACATAGAGAATTCAAGTGCATAATTTAGTGAGAGTTAGGTCATGCTCCGGGGCTTGCCTTCCTGCTCGGGCTGAGAGTTAGCTCCTGCGTTGGTCACGTCTGCACCGGCGTCGGGCTCCGGAACTTGCTCCTCTTCTGCGGGGACGAGGGTGTAGTCGCCGTCCGGAAGAACGCCTTCTACATGATATGCATAAGTTTTAAGGCGGCTGCCCTTTTGATGCTAAGACTAGGGCCTTGAAGGCCATATTCACCTAGACATACTTAGATATTTGCATTTTCTCCACCAAAGCAAGGTGTCGGTGTGAAAAAGGTTTTAGTTGAATTCGATGGTGATTGTGTACATATATAAAAGAATTTTATTTATTTCTTCACAAGTTAGGGTGGCTGTTTCTGAATTTCAGATTCTAACCATTTTATTTCAATTAATTACTCAAAAAGGTTTATTCATTTATACATTTCAATTTCCACCTAGATTCTTTCCCATTTTTGTTTCTTCATTTCTGTTCATCAATTTTAGCCATAAACTTTATGACAGCTACTGGAGTATAAGAGCTAAGCTCACTCCAAAATTTAGCTAATTTCGAGTTACACATAATTTATTAAAAATCTATAAACAGCTAGCTGCAGGAAGTGAATTAAAGGCATAATAAATTGAAATTTCATCTATTTCAGGAGATCTTCCTACCAAAGCTAAGCAATATCATGAGGAGGGCTCTGGCCAAGTGGTGGCTCAAAATAACCCTTGGGTAGTCCTCATTATTTTTCTATCCAAAAACACATATTTAATTATTTGCCATTCTAAACAGAGCAAAAATTAAGTTTTTCATTTTTAACATGTGTTCTAACAAGTTTTAAGCTCTCAGGAGCAGAATGGTGATTTTTCACTGCACATATTATTTTTAATGATTTCTGCACTGCAAAAAGACAGAAAACCTATTTTAATTCATAAAAGGAGCTAAACATCATATTTTTGGGTCTTCTTTGGACACAAGCTGTCCAAAGCCACTATACACAACATATCCAAAGCTCAACCCTAGCGCAGCTCTGGATTTGAAATGGTGCATAACTTTAGATTTTCCTTGTTTGAATTTTAATTCAAAAACAGTTCGTCAAAAGTACAAACATGTCTAATAGAGATTGTAATTTAGACTCTCACGAATCCAGGGAGTATTTTTGTGCATTTTTCCGATTTTTGTACGATTTTTAATCGATTTTACAAGTTTCGGGAAAAATCAAACCTAGACTTAAGAATCTGTTTACGCAGAGAACCCTAGATCTTTCAAAACTTCGCGAACGAGTCCCTGGACTTTTGCGCAGAGACCCCTAAACAAAGGTAGACGATGAACTTGGGTCCCTGGGACCTCGCCGGAGTTGCGCCGGCCAAATGGCGACGAACTAGGCTCGGGGAAGTGGGGGAAAAGATTCCTGGGCTCACCACGAGTCGTTTGGGGACGGTTGGGAGGCCGGGGATGGTCGGAGTTTCGCCGGCGACGAGGTGGTGGCGGCGCGGCCGCCGCGGCTTCTACGCCGGCGAGCTCGGGGTCGTTCGCGGAGGGGGGAGAGGTCCTTGAGCACCAGCAGAGCTTGGGGAAGCTAATGGCGTGCTCGAGGAAGCTCGGGGACGGCTCGGAGTAGGGTCTCGACGTGCGGGTGCTTCGACGGCCGGAATTCGCGATTTGGGGAAATCGCAATTTCTCGCCGGAGAAGGGACAATAGCTTGGGGAAAGTTGGGGGTTTTGGAGCTGGTGGAGTGGACTAGCTCCGTGCGGGATGGATTGGGGAATGGTGGAGCGTGGACGAGGAATTTCGCGAAGAGCTTGGGTTCGGCTTGCGCGTCGCGAGGAGGAAGAAGACCGAGCGAGCGCGGGGAAGTGGAAATGACCAAGTGAGCGAGTGAGAGGAGGGGTGGGAGTGCGCGGTGGAGTGCTTGGGCACGCAAGGGAGGCACTGTGCGGCCTCGGGAGCGTGCGAGCGCGTGGGTGGCTGTCGCGGTCGCCATTGATGGCGCGGCGAGCTCGAACAGAGCGCGCGCGACACGATTGGGCGAGGAAGATTGTGGCGTGATCGCTGGGGATCCTCCACAGTGCTCCTTGGCGCGTAGCGAGCGAGCATCGCGACTGCGGGGCGGCGCTGCGCGGCTGCGACCAGTGCCGAGCGAGCTTGCCATGATGGCGCTCCGCGGCGCGAGGCAGCAGTGCGCCGTCGCCCGCGAAGTGACGGTACGGAAGGCTTGGACAAACGCGTGAGGACAAAAGCTAGCTGCCGCCACAGCTCGGCCGACCCGACGCGGTCTCCGCCACACGCCGGCCACGTGGCGGCCGGACTCCGGCCGGAGCAGAGCGCGCCAGGGGCGAGCTGGCAGCCCCGTGGAGCTCTTTGCCCCTTTTGAACTTTCTCCAAAAATTTGAGCTGAACTTCGAAACGTGTAAAATTAAAAGTTGGAGTTTGAGGTGCGGGACACAACTTCCGAGCTTGGACCGGGCACTTCGACCAGGCGCTACGGCGCTTCGAGCTTGAACCGCAAGCTCGAGCTTGCCGAGCCTCGAATGGTCGGAAACGCCACTCGAGGGTGAGTGCCCCCCTCGAGCCTGGCTGCGAAGCCTCGAGCGTGACGGAACGTCGCTCGAGGGTGAGCCCTCGAGCTTGGCTGCGGAGCCTCGAGCGCGACGGACGGCGGGGCCTCGAGGGTCCTGTCGTGCAGCCTCGAATCGTGACGGAAACTACCGGCTAGGCTCGATCGTCACGGTCATAGCTCGATCGGGACGGATTTTTACGGCTAACCTCGATCGTGACGGACATTCCCGCTCGAGGGTCACCGATCGGCGCGAACGCCGTGGCGAGGTTGTCGCGAAGGGCTGTCCGAGATGTTTAAGTTTTAGTTGGGTGCCAAACAACCCTTGTTTTTGAATTATAATTGAATTTTTGACGAATTTTTGAATTTCAACCCAATTCCCTGTTGTATTGATTTTAATTGCACTTTTTAATTCTTTTGACATCAGAGATGTCACATGGAGGCTACTGGGTATGTTTGTGCGAAAAAATTCATAAGAAGTTCGGGGCGTGAAACAGTGCATTCGGGTGCCGAAACACCCGTTTTGCTTTGATTTTCGTGCGGTAGTTAACCGAATGCTCGAAAATACTCTCAAACATCATTTAGGGCCTAACGGAGTATATTGGAAGTGTCCGTAGCGAAAAACCAATTTTGAAGTTCGTTGTTACGAGGCAGTGCATCCGGGCACCGAAACGGACCTGTTTCGCTCCGTTTTGCATGTAGAATGTACCGAAAGGCGCCAAATCACTCCCTAGCATCGTTTTGGGTCCAATGGACGCTATTGGGTATGTTCGTGCAAAAAAATTCAACACAAGTTTGGGGCGCGAAACAGTGCATTCGGGTGCCGAAACACCCGTTTTGCTTCGATTTTCATGCGGTAGTGAACCGAATGCTCCAAAACACTCCCAAACATCATTTAGGGCCTAACGGAGTAGATTGGAAGTGTCCGTAGCGAAAAACCAATTTTGAAGTTCGTTGTTACGAGGCAGTGCATCCGGGCACCGAAACGGACCCGTTTCGCTCCGTTTTGCATGCAGAATGTACCGAAACACGCCAAATCACTCCCTAACATCGTTTTGGGTCCAATGGAGGCTAAGTATGTTCGTGCGAAAAAAATCAACAGAAGTTTGGGGCGCGAAACAGTGCATTCGGGTGCCGAAACATCCGTTTTGCTTCGATTTTCATGCGGTAGTGAACCGAATGCTCCAAAACACTCTCAAATATCACTTAAGGCCTAACGGAGTAGATTGGAAGTTTCCGTAGGGAAAAACACATTTTGAAGTTCGTTGTTACGAGGCAGTGCATCCGGGCAGTGAAACAGACCTGTTTCGCTCCATTTTGCATGCAGAAGGTACCAAAACGCGACAAATCACTCCCTAACATCGTTTTGGGTCCAATGGAGGCTACTAGGTATGTTCGTGCAAAAAAATTCAACACAAGTTCGGGGCGAGAAACAGTGCATTCGAGTGCCGAAACACCCGTTTTGCTTCGATTTTCGTGCGGTAGTTAACCGAATGCTCCAAAACACTCCCATTAGGGCCTAACGGAGTAGATTCGAAGTGTCCGTAGCGAAAAACCCATTTTGAAGTTCGTTGTTACGAGGCAGTGTATCTGGGCACCGAAACGGAATCGTTTCGCTCTGTTTTGCATGCAGAAGGTAGCGAAACGCGCCAAATCACTTCCTAACATCGTTTTGGGTCCAATGGAGGCTGTTGGGTATGTTCGTGCGAAAAAAATCAATAGAAGTTCCGGGCAAGAAACAATGTATTCGGGTGCCGAAACACCCGTTTTGCTTGATTTTCGTGCAGTAGGTGATCGAATGCTCCAAAACACTTCCAAACATCATTTAGGGCCTAACAAAGTAGATTGGAAGTGTCCGTAGCTAAAAACCTATTTTAAAGTTTGTTGTTACGAGGCAGTGCATCCGGGCACCGAAACGGACTCGTTTCGCCCCGTTTTGCATGCAGAAGGTACCGAAACGCACCAAATCACTCCCTAACATCGTTTTGGGTCCAATGGAGGCTACTGGGTATGTTCGTGCAAAAAAATTCAACACAAGTTCAAGGCGAGAAATAGTGCATTCGGGTGCCGAAACACATGTTTTGCTTCGATTTTCGTGCGGTAGTTAACCGAATGCTCCAAAACACTCCCAAACATCATTTAGGGCCTAACGGAGTAGATTGGAAGTGTCCGTAGCGAAAAACCAATTTTGAAGTTCGTTGTTACGAGGCAGTGCATCCGGGCACCGAAACGGACCCGTTTCGCTCCGTTTTGCATGCAGAATGTACCGAAACACGCCAAATCACTCCCTAACATCGTTTTGGGTCCAATGGAGGCTAAGTATGTTCGTGCGAAAAAATCAACAGAAGTTTGGGGCGCGAAACAGTGCATTCGGGTGCCGAAACATCCGTTTTGCTTCGATTTTCATGCGGTAGTGAACCGAATGCTCCAAAACACTCTCAAATATCACTTAAGGCCTAACGGAGTAGATTGGAAGTTTCCGTAGGGAAAAACACATTTTGAAGTTCGTTGTTACGAGGCAGTGCATCCGGGCAGTGAAACAGACCTGTTTCGCTCCATTTTGCATTCAGAAGGTACCAAAACGCGACAAATCACTCCCTAACATCGTTTTGGGTCCAATGGAGGCTACTAGGTATGTTCGTGCAAAAAAATTCAACACAAGTTCGGGGCGAGAAACAGTGCATTCGAGTGCCGAAACACCCGTTTTGCTTCGATTTTCGTGCGGTAGTTAACCGAATGCTCCAAAACACTCCCAAACATGATTAAGGGCCTAACGGACTAGATTGGACTTTTCCGTAGCGAAAAACCCATTTTGAAGTTAGTTGTTATGAGGTAGTGCATCCGAGCACCGAAACGGACCTGTTTCGCTCCGTTTTGCATGCAGAATGTACCGAAAGGCGCCAAATCACTCCCTAACATCGTTTTGGGTCCAATGGACGCTATTGGGTATGTTCGTGCAAAAAAATTCAACACAAGTTTGGGGCGCGAAACAGTGCATTCGGGTGCCGAAACACCCGTTTTGCTTCGATTTTCATGCGGTAGTGAGCCGAATGCTCCAAAACACTCCCAAACATCATTTAGGGCCTAACGGAGGAGATTGGAAGTGTCCGTAGTGAAAAACCAATTTTGAAGTTCGTTGTTACGAGGCAGTGCATCCGGGCACCAAAACGGACCCGTTTCGCTCCGTTTTGCATGCAGAATGTACCGAAACACGCCAAATCACTCCCTAACATTGTTTTGGGTCCAATGGAGGCTAAGTATGTTCGTGCGAAAAAAATCAACAGAAGTTTGGGGCGCGAAACAGTGCATTCGGGTGCCGAAACATCCGTTTTGCTTCGATTTTCATGCGGTAGTGAACCGAATGCTCCAAAACACTCTCAAATATCACTTAAGGCCTAACGGAGTAGATTGGAAGTTTTCGTAGGGAAAAACACATTTTGAAGTTCGTTGTTACGAGGCAGTGCATCCGGGCAGCGAAACAGACCCGTTTCGCTCCGTTTTGCATGCTGAAGGTACCGAAACGCGCCAAAACACTCCCTAAGATCGTTTTGGGTCCAATGGAGGCAATTGGGTATGTTCGTGCGAAAAAATTCAACAGAAGTTCGGGGCGCGAAACAGTGCATTCGGGTGCCGAAACACCCGTTTTGCTTCGATTTTCGTGCGGTAGTTAACCGAATGCTCCAAAACACTCCCAAACATGATTAAGGGCCTAACGGACTAGATTGGACTTTTCCGTAGCGAAAAACCCATTTTGAAGTTAGTTGTTATGAGGTAGTGCATCCGAGCACCGAAACGGACCTGTTTCGCTCCGTTTTGCATGCAGAATGTACCGAAAGGCGCCAAATCACTCCCTAACATCGTTTTGGGTCCAATGGACGCTATTGGGTATGTTCGTGCAAAAAAATTCAACACAAGTTTGGGCGCGAAACAGTGCATTCGGGTGCCGAAACACCCGTTTTGCTTCGATTTTCATGCGGTAGTGAGCCGAATGCTCCAAAACACTCCCAAACATCATTTAGGGCCTAACGGAGGAGATTGGAAGTGTCCGTAGTGAAAAACCAATTTTGAAGTTCGTTGTTACGAGGCAGTGCATCCGGGCACCAAAACGGACCTGTTTCGCTCCATTTTGCGTGCAGAAGGTACCGAAACGCGCCAAATCACTCCCTAACATCATTTTGGGTCCAATGGAGGCCACTAGCTATGTTCGTGCAAAAAAATTCAACACAAGTTCGGGGCGAGAAACAGTTCATTCGAGTGCCGAAACACCCGTTTTGCTTCGATTTTCATGCGGTAGTTAACCGAATGCTCCAAAACACTCCCAAACATGATTAAGGGCCTAACGGACTAGATTGGACTTTTCCGTAGCGAAAAACCCATTTTGAAGTTAGTTGTTATGAGGTAGTGCATCCGAGCACCGAAACGGACCCGTTTCGCTCCGTTTTGCATGCAGAAGGTACCGAAACGCGCCAAATCACTCCCTAACATCGTTTTTGGTCCAATGAGGCTACTGGGTATGTTCGTGCGAAAAAATTCAACAGAAGTTCGGGGTCCGAAACAGTGCATTCGGGTGCCGAAACACTCGTTTTGCTACGATTTTCATGCCGGTAGTTAACCGAATGCTCCAAACACTCCCAAACATCATTAGGTCCTAACGGAGTAGATTGGAAGTGTCCGTAGCGAAAAACCCATTTTGAAGTTTGTTGTTACGAGGCAGTGCATCCGGGTAGCGAAACAGACCCGTTTCGCTCCGTTTTGCATGCAGAAGGTACCGAAACGCGCCAAATCACTCCCTAACATCATTTTGGGTCCAATGGAGGCAATTGGGTATGTTCGTGCGAAAAAATTCAACAGAAGTTCGGGGCGCGAAACAGTGCATTCGGGTGCCGAAACACCCGTTTTGCTTCGATTTTCGTGCGGTAGTTAACCGAATGCTCCAAAACACTCCCAAACATGATTAAGGGCCTAACGGACTAGATTGGACTTTTCCGTAGCGAAAAACCCATTTTGAAGTTAGTTGTTATGAGGTAGTGCAATCCGAGCACCGAAACGGACCTGTTTCGCTCCGTTTTGCATGCAGAATGTACCGAAAGGCGCCAAATCACTCCTAACATCGTTTGGGTCCAATGGACGCTATTGGGTATGTTCGTGCAAAAAAATTCAACACAAGTTTGGGCCGCGAAACAGTGCATTCGGGTGCCGAAACACCCGTTTTGCTTCGATTTTCATGCGGTAGTGAGCCGAATGCTCCAAACACTCCCAAACATCATTTAGGGCCTAACGGAGTAGATTGGAAGTGTCCGTAGTGAAAAACCAATTTTGAAGTTCGTTGTTACGAGGCAGTGCATCCGGGCACCAAAACGGACCCGTTTCGCTCCGTTTTGCATGCAGAATGTACCGAAACACGCCAAATCACTCCCTAACATCGTTTTGGGTCCAATGGAGGCTAAGTATGTTCGTGCGAAAAAAATCAACAGAAGTTTGGGGCGCGAAACAGTGCATTCGGGTGCCGAAACATCCGTTTTGCTTCGATTTTCATGCGGTAGTGAACCGAATGCTCCAAAACACTCTCAAATATCACTTAAGGCCTAACGGAGTAGATTGGAAGTTTTCGTAGGGAAAAACACATTTTGAAGTTCGTTGTTACGAGGCAGTGCATCCGGGCAGCGAAACAGACCTGTTTCGCTCCATTTTGCGTGCAGAAGGTACCGAAACGCGCCAAATCACTCCCTAACATCGTTTTGGGTCCAATGGAGGCTATTGGGTATGTTCGTGCGAAAAAATTCAACAGAAGTTCGGGGCGCGAAACAGTGCATTCGGGTGCCGAAACACCCGTTTTGCTTCGATTTTCGTGCAGTAGGTAACCGAATGCTCCAAAACACTCCCAAACATCATTTAGGGCCTAACGGAGTAGATTGGAAGTGTCCGTAGCGAAAAACCCATTTTGAAGTTCGTTGTTACGAGGCAGTGCATCCGGGCACCGAAACGGACCCGTTTCGCTCCGTTTTGCATGCAGAAGGTACCGAAACGCGCCAAATCACTCCCTAACATCGTTTTGGGTCCAATGGAGGCTATTGGGTATGTTCGTGCGAAAAAATTCAACAGAAGTTCGGGGCGCGAAACAGTGCATTCGGGTGCCGAAACACCCGTTTTGCTTCGATTTTCGTGCAGTAGGTAACCGAATGCTCCAAAACACTCCCAAACATCATTTAGGGCCTAACGGAGTAGATTGGAAGTGTCCGTAGCGAAAAACCCATTTTGAAGTTCGTTGTTACGAGGCAGTGCATCCGGGCACCGAAACGGACCCGTTTCGCTCCGTTTTGCATGCAGAAGGTACCGAAACGCGCCAAATCACTCCCTAACATCGTTTTGGGTCCAATGGAGGCTATTGGGTATGTTCGTGCGAAAAAATTCAACAGAAGTTCGGGGCGCGAAACAGTGCATTCGGGTGCCGAAACACCCGTTTTGCTTCGATTTTCGTGCAGTAGGTAACCGAATGCTCCAAAACACTCCCAAACATCATTTAGGGCCTAACGGAGTAGATTGGAAGTGTCCGTAGCGAAAAACCCATTTTGAAGTTCGTTGTTACGAGGCAGTGCATCCGGGCACCGAAACGGACCCGTTTCGCTCCGTTTTGCATGCAGAAGGTACCGAAACGCGCCAAATCACTCCCTAACATCGTTTTGGGTCCAATGGAGGCTATTGGGTATGTTCGTGCGAAAAAATTCAACAGAAGTTCGGGGCGCGAAACAGTGCATTCGGGTGCCGAAACACCCGTTTTGCTTCGATTTTCGTGCAGTAGGTAACCGAATGCTCCAAAACACTCCCAAACATCATTTAGGGCCTAACGGAGTAGATTGGAAGTGTCCGTAGCGAAAAACCCATTTTGAAGTTCGTTGTTACGAGGCAGTGCATCCGGGCACCGAAACGGACCCGTTTCGCTCCGTTTTGCATGCAGAAGGTACCGAAACGCGCCAAATCACTCCCTAACATCGTTTTGGGTCCAATGGAGGCTATTGGGTATGTTCGTGCGAAAAAATTCAACAGAAGTTCGGGGCGCGAAACAGTGCATTCGGGTGCCGAAACACCCGTTTTGCTTCGATTTTCGTGCAGTAGGTAACCGAATGCTCCAAAACACTCCCAAACATCATTTAGGGCCTAACGGAGTAGATTGGAAGTGTCCGTAGCGAAAAACCCATTTTGAAGTTCGTTGTTACGAGGCAGTGCATCCGGGCACCGAAACGGACCCGTTTCGCTCCGTTTTGCATGCAGAAGGTACCGAAACGCGCCAAATCACTCCCTAACATCGTTTTGGGTCCAATGGAGGCTATTGGGTATGTTCGTGCGAAAAAATTCAACAGAAGTTCGGGGCGCGAAACAGTGCATTCGGGTGCCGAAACACCCGTTTTGCTTCGATTTTCGTGCAGTAGGTAACCGAATGCTCCAAAACACTCCCAAACATCATTTAGGGCCTAACGGAGTAGATTGGAAGTGTCCGTAGCGAAAAACCCATTTTGAAGTTCGTTGTTACGAGGCAGTGCATCCGGGCACCGAAACGGACCCGTTTCGCTCCGTTTTGCATGCAGAAGGTACCGAAACGCGCCAAATCACTCCCTAACATCGTTTTGGGTCCAATGGAGGCTATTGGGTATGTTCGTGCGAAAAAATTCAACAGAAGTTCGGGGCGCGAAACAGTGCATTCGGGTGCCGAAACACCCGTTTTGCTTCGATTTTCGTGCAGTAGGTAACCGAATGCTCCAAAACACTCCCAAACATCATTTAGGGCCTAACGGAGTAGATTGGCAGTGCATCCGGCACCGAAACGACCCGTTTCGCTCCGTTTGCATGCAGAGGTCAAAACGCGCCCAATCACTCCCTAACATCGTTTTTGGTCCAATGGAGGCTATTGGGTATGTTCGTGCGAAAAAATTCAACAGATGTTCGGGGCGCGAAACAGTGCATTCGGGTGCCGAAACACCCGTTTTGCTTCGATTTTCGTGCAGTAGGTAACCGAATGCTCCAAAACACTCCCAAACATCATTTAGGCCTAACGGAGTAGATTGGAAGTGTCCGTAGCGAAAAACCCATTTGAAGTTCGTTGTGTGCGAGGCAGTGCATCCGGGCACCGAAACGACCCGTTTCGCTCCGTTTTGCATGCAGAAGGTACCGAAACGCGCCAAATCACTCCTAAACATCGTTTTGGGTCCAATGGAGGCTATTGGTATGTTCGTGCGAAAAAAATTCCACAGAAGTTCGGGGCGCGACAAAAGTGCATTCGGGTGCCGAAACACCGTTTTGCTTCGATTTTCGTGCAGTAGGTAACCGAATGCTCAAAACACTCCAAACATCATTTAGGGCCTAACGGAGTAGATTGGAAGTGTCCGTAGCGAAAAACCCATTTTGAAGTTCGTTGTTACGAGGCAGTGCATCCGGGCACCGAAACGGACCCGTTTCGCTCCGTTTTGCATGCAGAAGGTACCGAAACGCGCCAAATCACTCCTAACATCGTTTTGGGTCCAATGGAGGCTATTGGGTATGTTCGTGCCAAAAATTCAACAAAGTTCGGGGCGCGAAACAGTGCATTCGGGTGCCGAAACACCCGTTTTGCTTCGATTTTCGTGTAGTAGGTAACCGAATGCTCCAAAACACTCCCAAACATCATTTAGGGCCTAACGGAGTAGATTGGAAGTGTCCGTAGCGAAAAACCCATTTTGAGTTCGTTGTTACGAGGCAGTGCATCCGGGCACCGAAACGGACCCGTTTCGCTCCGTTTTGCATGCAGAAGGTACCGAAACGCGCCAAATCACTCCCTAACATCGTTTTGGGTCCAATGGAGGCTATTGGGTATGTTCGTGCGAAAAAATTCAACAGAAATTCGGGGCGCGAAACAGTGCATTCGGGTGCCGAAACACCCGTTTTGCTTCGATTTTCGTGCAGTAGGTAACCGAATGCTCCAAAACACTCCCAAACATCATTTAGGGCCTAACGAGTAGATTGGAAGTGTCCGTAGCGAAAAACCCATTTTGAAGTTCGTTGTTACGAGGCAGTGCATCCGGCACCGAAACGGACCCGTTTCGCTCCGTTTTGCATGCAGAAGGTACCGAACGCGCCAAATCACTTCCTAACATCGTTTTGGGTCAA
>JACEFO010001079.1:0-13095 GCA_015342445.1 Digitaria exilis
AGTTTTTGCGCTGACCCAGGGTACCATACAGTGCTTCAGTACGCCCAGGCCTTCAATGGTCTGTGCCCCTACGCGGGTCATCACGCCGACTCGGACGAGAAGAAGCTAGAGAGGTTCCGACGTGGCCTTAACACCAAGTTGAAGGCACAGTTGGCCACCACCCGTGCTGCCACGTACGGCGATCTCGTGAACCTGGCCATTGCCCCAGGAAGACGCCAATGTGGTGCACAAGGCGGAGAAGAAGAGGAAGACTCCCGCTGGACCGTCGAGCGCGCAGCCACAGAGGTTCCGCTTGGTTCCCCCGGCTGCACCGCAGGGACAGTCCAGGACACCTAAGGGAGGTTGGATGGTTGCTTAGGCCTCCACAGCCTAACGCGCCCGTTTCCCTCCACCGCCGCAGCAGCAGCAAGCACCAAGGCAAAATGCACAGCAGCCAGCTCGCCCTGGAGCCGCTATAGTGTTTCAAGTGTGGAAGTAAAGACCACTTTATCAAGGTATTTACGCCCGGAAGATCAGCAAGGCAAGGGCAGGCACGCACAGCGTGTGCAGGTTCGACAGGGCGGCTCAACTACAACCACCTTGGCCGACCTACCCGAGGGAGCCCCAGACATGACTGGTACCTTCCCTATCTTGCACTCAACCTGCTGTGATATTGTTTGATTCCGGGGCAACACATAGTTTTATAAGCACAAGATTTCATGTGAATGCGGATTAAAATCGTACCATACCAAATCATCTTATGTGATATCAACTGCGGGAGGTAAAATTGCATCCAACCAAGTCACCCGAAAAGTTCCGATCAGGCTGGGAAGTAAAACATTTCTACTGATTTGATTCTGCTTGGTATGGAAGGGATTGACATTGTGTTAGGAGCCCAATTGGATGACTCAACATAAGGTTGTCCTAGATGTTGCGGAACGAGTTGTTGAGATAAACTCGCCTACGCAATGGCCGAGTGTGCTATATCTGCCACAACGGACTCGTGGCGATGCGTGTGCTTATACAATGGTAGAAAACCCAACTAAAGGACATTCCGGTGGTATGTGAGTATGCCGATGTATTTCCGGATGACTTACCTGGGATGCCGCCGGATAGGGACATTGAATTTGTGATTGAACTTCAGCCTGGCACAGCACCTATATCAAAGAGACCCTATAGAATGCCACCCAACGAACTGGCTGAATTAAAAATACGACTCCAAGAATTGTTGGATAAGAGTTTCATTCGTCCAAGCGTATCGCCTTGGGGATGTCCCGCTATCTTTGTGAAGAAGAAGGACCATTCCTTGAGGTTGTGTATTGATTACCGGCCTCTCAATGCGGTAACTATTAAAAACAAGTACCCACTCCCCCATATTGACATCTTGTTTGACCAACTAGCTGGCGCCAGAGTGTTCTCCAAGATTGACCTTCGTTCTGGCTTATCACCAAATCAAAATCAGGCCTTGTGACATTCCAAAGACTGCCTTTTCCACACGTTATGGGCTTTTTGAATTCTTGGTTATGTCTTTTGGACTCACCAATGCCCCAGCCTACTTCATGTACCTCATGAATTCGGTCTTCATGTCTGAACTAGACAAGTTTGTGGTGGTTTTCATTGACGACATTCTTATATATTCTAAGAATGAGGAAGAGCATGCTGAGCACCTTCGCATTGTTCTTCAAAGGCTGAGAGATCACCAGCTCTACGCCAAGTTCTCCAAGTGTGAATTCTGGTTAGAGAGTGTGAAGTTTTTAGGTCACACGGTTTCCAAGGATGGTATATCCGTGGATCCAACCAAAGTGCAAGAGGTGCTAGATTGGCAACCACCTACTTCTGTCCACGAGATTCGGAGTTTTCTGGGTTTAGCCGGTTATTACCGCCGTTTTATTCCGGACTTCTCTCGGATTGCCAAGCCCATGACCGAACTCTTAAAGAAGGGAGTCAAATTTGAGTGGAATGACAAATGTGATGAAGCTTTCCACACCTTGCGAAGACATTTAACTTCAGCCCCAGTTTTGGCTCAGCCCGATTGCACCAAGCCCTATGATGTCTACTGCGATGCATCAGGCACCGGACTTGGCTGTGTTCTCATGCAAGAGAACCGAGTCATTGCTTATGCTTCTCGAGCACTTCGGCCTCACGAGCAAAACTACCCCACTCATGATCTTGAGTTAGCAGCGGTTATCCATGCTCTCAAGATGTGGAGACACTATTTGATGGGTGTTCCATGCAACATATACACAGACCACAAGAGCCTCAAGTATGTCTTCACTCAGGCACATCTGAACATGAGACAGCGGAGATGGTTGGAGTTAGCAAAGGACTATGACCTTATTGTCCATTATCACCCCGGGAAGGCTAATGTAGTTGCGGATGCGTGAAGCCGCAAGGCTCATTGTCATTGTCTTTCCGTGGAGTCCTACGCTGACACCCTGTGTCACGAAATGGCAAAGCTCAATTTGGAGATTGTTCCGCACGGGTATTTCAGCCATATTGCAGTTGAACCAGCCTTGCACGATCAGATTGTTGTAGCCCAATTGAATGACGCGGGCATTAAAATCCTTAAAAGGAAATTGTCAAAGGAGAAGGTGAAAGAGAAGTACAAGTGTTTCTGGCTAGATGGGCAGGGAGTAATGTGGTTTGGACATCGCCTCGTGGTGCCCAAAAACACGGAACTCCGGAGGAAGATTATGGATGAGGCCCATCTCTCCAAATTTTCTATCCATCCCGGCAGCACCAAAATGTACCAAGATTTGAAACAAAACTTTTGGTGGACTCGAATGAAGCGAGAAATTGCCACATATGTGTCGGAATGTGACACCTGCCAGCGGGTTAAGGCCAGCCACTTGAAGGTAGCAGGCACGCTTCAACCTCTACCTATTCCCTCATGGAAGTGGGAAGACATAAACATGGATTTTATTGTTGGACTTCCCAGAACCCCTCAGGGGCATGACTCCATTTGGGTAATTGTGGATCGCCTTACCAAGACCGCACATTTTCTTCCAGTCAATACCGTCTATACTGCTAAGAAGTACGCGGAGATTTATTTGGAGCGGATCGTTTGTCTACATGGGGTACCCAAGACGATAATTTCAGATCGTGGTGCTCCGTTCGTAGCACGCTTTTGGGAACAATTGCAATTGTCCCTAGGCACCAAACTGATCCGTAGTTCAGCATATCACCCACAGACCGATGGACAGACGGAAAGGGTAAATCAAATACTTGAAGATATGCTACGAGCTTGTGTTATCCATTATGGGAAGAATTGGGAGAAATGTCTATCTCTGGCCGAATTCTCCTATAACAACAGCTACCAAGCAAGTCTTAAAATGGCACCTTTCGAAGCCTTATATGGTAGAAGATGTCGGACCCCGTTGTGTTGGTCCCAGGCAGGCGAGAGATATACTTATGGCCCTGACCTTGTGAAGGAAGCAGAAGAAAAGGTTAGGATTATTCGGGAAAATTTCAAGACCGCCCAGTCGCGGCAAAAGAGCTACTTCGATCAGCGGCGGAAGCCACTTCAGTTTGAAGTTGGTGATCATGTGTATCTTAAAGTCTCCCCGACCAAGGGTGTGCAGAGATTTGGGCTAAAAGGGAAGCTTGCACCTCGTTATATCGGCCCGTATGAAATTACTCAGCAATGTGGGCCGGTAGCCTATCAAGTGAAGCTTCCCGAGAAACTTTCAGCTGTACACAATGTATTCCATGTTTCTCAACTCAAGAGGTGTCTTCGTGTTCCGACCGAGGTTGTTGAACAAGAGGAACTCTCGGTTGAACCGGATCTCTCTTATGATGAGCATCCTGTCAAGATCCTCGACGAGAAGGAGAGGCAAACACGAAGGAAGGGAGTGAAAATGTACAAAATTCTGTGGAGTCATCACTCCGAAGATGAAGCCACGTGGGAAACCGAGGGCTATCTTAGGAAGAATTTCCCCGGCATCCTTTCATAAGCCGAGGTATTTCTTCTCCCCTCTTTATCTCTAAGTTTAATCGAATCTCGGGACGAGATTCCTTTTAAGGGGGCTAGGCTGTGACATCTCTGATGTCAAAAGAATTAAAAAGTGCAATTAAAATCAATGCAACAGGGAATGATGGGTTGAAATTCAAAAATCCATCAAAAATTCAATTTTAATTCAAAAACAAGGGTTGTTTGGTACCCAACTGAAAACTCGAGATTTTTGTACTAAACTTGAAAATCTCCAAAAATAAAAGTTGTTTGTCATCACAAATAAACTCTAGTCACTGTTGGGAACTTTTGAAAATTTTGCAGTCTAGTCCCTCAAAAACTCGAAATACCGTTCTGGGCACCTTTTCGTTTTTGGGTTGTTTGAGCTTGAAAAATTTGGTATTTCAGGTTCACCCCAAAAAGAAAGTTGTGTCCCATCTTCCAAACGCCAACTTTTATTTTTACACTTTTCCAAGTTCAGTTCAAATTTTTGGAGAAAATTCGAATTTGAAAACGGAGCTCCACGGGCAAGCTACAGTGCCCCTGGCGCGCCCTGCGCTGGCCGGAGCTCGGCCGCCACGTGGCCGGCGAGCGGCGCAGGCGGCGCCGAGCTGGCCGAGCCGCGGCGGACGCTGGCGCTTGTCGCCTAGCTCTTGTCTCGCCCCTCCCGAGCCGTCACTTCGCCGTCGTCGAGCCGCTCCGCCTCGCGCCGCGCGAACGCCATCATGCGGTCGGAGCGCCGCCGTGGCCGCGCGCGCGCGCGTCGCGCTGAGCAGCTCCGCAGGCCGCGATTCTCCTCCACTCCGCGCCAAATGCACTGTTGATGATCCCCCGACGTCACTCGAGGATACCCTCGCCCGGTCGAGTCGCTCGCGCGCTGCCCGAGCTCGCTCCGCATTCATGGCGGCCTGCTCCCGCCGTGCCGCGCGCTCGCACGCTCCCGAGGCAACACAGTGCCTCCCTTGCGTGCCCAAGCACTCCACCGCGCACTCACACCCCTCCTCTCACTCGCTCACTTCGCCATTTCCACTTCCCCGCGCTCGCTCGGTCGTCTTCTTCCTCGCGCCGCGCGAACCGAGCCGAGCTTCTCCGAGAAATTCCCCGTCTACACTCCCCCATTTCTAAATTCGTCCCGCACGAAGCTAGCCCCCTACCTCAGCTCCAAAGCCCCCCACTTTCCCCAAGCTATTGTCACTTCTCCGGCGAGAATTCGAGATTTCCCCCAAATCGCGATTTTCGGCCGCCGGAGCACCCGCACGTCGAGACCCTACTCCGAGCCGTCCCCGAGGTCAACCGAGCACGCCATTAGCTTCCTCGAGCTCCACTGGTGCTCTAGGACCCGTCAAACCTCGACGAACGCCCCCGACCTCACCGGCGTAGAAGCCGCGGCGGCCGCGCCGCCACTACCTCGTCGCCGGCAAAACTCCGACCATCCCCGGCCTCCAAACCGTCCCCAACCGACTCGTGGTGAGCCCAGGATGCTTTTCCCCCACTTCCCCGAGTCTAGTTCGCCGCCGTTTGGCCGGCGCAACTCCGGCGAGAGCCGAGGGCATAACTTCATCGTCTTCGTTTGTCTAGGGGCCTCTGTGCAAAAGTCCAGGGACTTGTTCGTGAAGTTTTGAAAGTTCTAGGGTTCCCTGCGGGAAAAGATTCTTAAATCTAGAATTGTTTTTCCCGAATCTTGTAAAATCCATTAAAAATCGTACAAAAATCAGAAAAATGCACAAAAATACTCCCTGGATTCGTGAGAGTCTAAACTACAATCTCCTTTAGACATGTGTATGCTTTTGATGAACTGTTTTTGAATTAAAATTCAAACTGTAGAAATTAAAGTTGTGCACCATTTCAAATCCAGAGCTCCGCTAGGGTTGATCTTTGGATATGTTGTGTGTAGTGACTTTGGACAGCTTGTGTCCAAAGGGGACCTAAAAATATGAACTGTAGCTCTAGTTATGAATTAAAATGTGATTTCTGTCTTTTTGCAGTGCAGAAATCATTAAAAATAATCTGTGCAGTAAAAAATCACCATTTTGCTCCAGAGGACTAAAAACTTGTTAGCACACCTGTTAAAAATGAAAAACTTAATTTTTGCTCTGTGTAGGCTAGCAAATAAATTAATATGTGTTTTTGGATAGAAAATTTTTGAGGACTGTCCAAGGGTTATTTTGAGCCACCACTTGGCCAGAACCCTCCTCATGCTTATGACTAGCTTTGGTAGGAAAATCTCCTGAAATGGATGAATTTTCAATTTTATATGAATTTATTTCACTTAAGCAGATAGCTGTTTAATATATTTTTAATAAATTATGTGTAGCTCAAAATTAGCTAAATTTTGGAGTGAGCTTAGCTCTTATACTCCAGTAGCTGTCATAAAGTTTATAGGTAAAAATGTTGAGCACAAATGGAGAAACAAAAATAGGAAAGAATCTAGTTGGAAAAATTGATTTATATAAAAGAATAACCTTTTTGGTTAATTAGTTAGAATAAAATGGATGGACTCTGAAATTTCAGAACGGCACCCTAAATTGTGAAGTAGTAAATAGAACTCTTTTATATATGTACACAATCACCATCGAAGTCAAATAAAACTTTTCCCACATCTCTACCCTGTTTTTGTGAAGAGAATAGTAATGCTTAAGCATGTCTAGGTGAATATGGCCTTCAAAGGCCTTAGTCATAGAATCTTTAGGCAGCCGCCTTAAGTTATGCATCTCATGTAGAAGGCGCCATCCCGGACGGCAACTACCACCTCATTCCCGCAGACGAGGAAGAAGTCCCGGAGGAAGGTGCCGGTGCAAGAGCGACCAACCCGGAGGCTAACCCCCAGCTTGAGCAAGAAGGCAAGCCCCGGAGCATGACCTGACTTTAAAATTATGCATCTATGAATTTTCCTATGCTTGTGCATTTACGTTTCAAGGAGTTGATTGAATACCTTAGCTGCACATTTCCTAGTACCTATGAATTGCAACACCAGTATGAAAGGATCGATAGGGCATTGCTTTAGGTCCGTTACAAGTCGAGTGATTTCCTGTCACTCGCGAGACATAGGAATTGCTTGTCTTTACTTATGTTGGAATCATAAGGATTGACGGGCGGGATGATAGATGTAGACCTCCCGTCCGTGTATGATAATTGATTTAAGGTCGAAATGTGTAGTTGAGTGTGTCAAGTTTTTGAACGTACCACATGCATGCCGGTATATGGGAGCCGGTAAGCCCGGTACCAGATTGAAGCAGCTAGGGCCGATAGCCATCTCTCCTTGGAAACTTTGTTTTCCCCTGCCGTACACTTGTGGATATATGCGTGAGACTGTGAGTGAAGCAGTAAACCTTTATCCTAAGGAAATGGACCCGGTTCCGAATTGTGGATCGATGGGAAAGGTTGGGAAACGCTTGTACCTTTTATAGCAAGCATAGTATCCGTGTATGTTGGGTTTTCCCTGGCCAGGTAGCAGAAATTCGGTTCGAACTGTCCGCTTCTCGCGTTTAATGAGACTGCTTGACCGCCTTGCTACATTGAGTAACAAGTGAAATTATGAGATACATGAACTTGTTGTCTGAATTAAATTGTATTGCACCACTTGTATGCTTAGAGAGGATGCTAATCTAGAATGGTTAAATTTACTAGAATATGATGCTAAAATTGAAAGCAAGGACTTACTTTAGTTGCTTTTTGGCAAACAAACCCACCAGCCAAAAGCCTCTCATTGTCTAGATGTGGGTGATGTAGTTTTCACCCGACGGGTAAGCCTTGCTGAGTATTAGTATTCTCAGCCTTGCTTGTGGCAATGATTTACAGGTACACCTTTGGATGTCGATGCCTTGTCTTGGCCTACCCAGGTTCCACCTGGCTGGCACATCGAATGGGTTCCGTCCTCTGCCGAGGATCGAGAGGAGTAGCATCGTGGCAGGCTTCAGCACGTTGTTACTTGTATCGTCGTTAGCTTTCGTTCGCTGCTATGAACTTAAAATTCCGCTGTAATGAAACTTTTATTCCGCTGCAAAACTTTCGTACTCTGATTTAAATTTGAACTTGGTTTGTAATAACTGTGATACCTATTTGTGTAAGTTAATTTGTGGAATGTTGTAATCTCTGGAACTCACCTTCGTGTGGGCGTGCTGTTGTTTCGATTAAGAAAAGTACGTGGTTTAATCGGGTTTAATCCGACGGCGCTCCAGCTTATTCCGGATTAAGTGCCTGACTACATGATTAGTGGTCCCAAGGCACTTAACTTGGAATAATTTCGGAGTGGACCGCCACAATGAGTGCGCCTGCGAGCTCGGGCAGCGCGCGCGAAGCGGTTGGGCGTCGCTGATCGTGGCGTGGGCGAGGGGAGATACGCCGCGGAGGCTTTGGCGCGTTGCGAGCGGGAATCTGGCTGCGGGACGGCTCTACGCGGCGTGCGCGGCCATGGCAGTGGTTGAGCTCTGCTTGCCATCATGGCGCTCCACGTGGCGCGAGGCTGCACAGGCGCGGCTTCGCGGGAAAAGACCGGTCGGGGTATCAGGCGCCCGCGCGAGGACAAAAGGAAGACACCGCCGTGGCTTGGACGGCCAGGCGAGGCCGCCGCCGCTCGCCGGCCACGTGGCGGCCGCTGCCGGCCTGCGCAGAGCGCGCTAGGGCGAGCTGTGGGGCGCCCGTGGAGCTCCTCAGCTCACTGTGTATTTTCGCCAAAAATTTGAACTGGATATTCAAAAGTGCAAAAACAAAAGTTGGAGTTTCGAAGATGGGACACAACTTTCTTTTTGGGATGAACCTGAAATTTTGAATTTTTCAAGCTCAAACAAGCCATGTTTCAAAAGGTGTTCTGTGTGGTTTCTCAAGTTTTAGAGGGGCTTAACTGCAAAATTTGAAAAAGTTCCCAATAGTGACTAGGCTTTATTTTTGATGACAAACAACTTTTATTTTTGGATATTTTTAAGTTTAGTACAAAATTTTTGAGATCTCAGCTGGGTGTCAAAAAGGCCTTATTAAAATTCAAATTTCGAAATTTAGATCAATTTAAGTGTGCTTAACCAATGCTGTCCTTTAACCCTGGTTTTAGTGTATTATTAAGGTTATAAACATCAGGGATGTCACAGGGCTAAGTTACAAAGAAGACCCATGCACAAATCTATGGGGGCTAACACCTGGATAACATCTACTCGCAGTGAGGGGCATCCCGATCAAACCGGTCGGCTTGGAGTAGGTGTTGACACTTCTTAACATCAATACTAAGCTTCTCATGAACGCTGAGGCAAAAGGCTTAGAAAGCAACATTAAGAAGCAATCATGGTAAAGATATAACGTGCTAAGATGTAAATGTAACGGCAGCCAACAGATTTATTTAATCCACAAGCGCACAGATACACAATTGTAGCATTTCAACCAAGAGTAAACTATGTTATCATATTATTTTATCCCATGAGAACTCGTAACAAGTATAAATAAAACTTTCATTTACATAACTTAATTATCCATTTCATAGATCATAGTCAACTGTTCAAAATATTAGGAGTAAGTTGTCACGAAAGAATCATGGTAATAATGTTGCTCAAACGAATATATTGATAATGATATAGATATGTAACATAATAAATATATACGAAAGTTGTTAACCAAATCAGAGCATCCCTTAATAAAATAAACTAGAACTTATATTGTCATCGGAGCAAGTCTAGAATGTCCTTAGAAATCATCAAGACGGCAAATAACCAAATCAATTATATGATCTAATCAATATTTAAAGCCATATTAAAAAGGGAAAATATACCGTTCATATTAATGATCCACATATTCATTAGGCTCATATTCTAAGGTTTAGCAGAAAGAAATGCAAGGATGAACAGCCTGTCACAACTGGTCGTCTTCTTTTTTGTAGTGGTAAAGAATGGAAATATCCGAAGGAATTATCATATACAAGCACCATGCTTGCATCAAAGACTATTCTAAAATCACCGGTGGGAGATTCTGTAACACCCTAAAAATGCCCTATTTGAAGTTTAGTAAATGAAAGGCTTTTATATTCAAGTGCTCATAAATAATGTAGGGAAAAATAAAATTTTGAATAAATAAAAGCAAATATAGGGAATCGAAATATTATTGTTGCATTCATGGCTGGTGCATTTATTTTTTATTGTTGAATTCAAATTTGAATTTGAATTCAAATGAGTGTTTAAATAAAAGAAAAACCATTTTTTCCCTCCCGTCACTTCTTTCTCTTTCAGCCCAGCGCAGCCCAAACTCTCTCCTTTCTCTTCCCCTTTTCCCTCCTGCGCAGCCCAGTCCTTTTCATCCGCTGCGCAGCCTAGCCAAGCCCAGCAAGGCCCAGCAGCCGCGCCAGCGCCAGCGCTCTCCTCTCTCTTGCGTCGCTGACGGTCGAGGCCTACGCATCAGCGTCGTCCCAGTTCCTCCAGCGCCCTTGCGCCCGACCGAGCAGCGACCCGAGCACGGGGTCGAACCAACCCCGAGCCGAAATCCGGCCCCGCGCCGCTCCCCCTGCTTGGCCCGCATGCCAAAGACTCCCCGCCGCCCCTATATAATCTGCACCACAGCCAGACCTTTCCCTCGAGACGCTCGCGCCAAACCCTAGCCGCCTTTGAGCTCCATCGCCGCTGCCAATCCGCTCGCGCCGCCGCCGCATTGCTGTCTAGTGCTCGCCTCGGAGCTTCGCTAGGAGGTGAGACCTATACGACTAGCTCTCGCCCGCTCTCTCCCTCGATTCCACCGTGCGAGCTCGCCAGAGTACCCGAGCCGCAGTTGCTCGTCGCGCATCGCCGCCGTCGCCCGATCTCGAGCACAACCCCAAAAACGAGAACCCTGTCGTTCGCTCTCTTCCAGGACCTATCGTGGCGAGGTTTGGGAGACCCCTAGCATCGGATTTGCCAACACCAGCGAGCTCTCCACCGTGCGTGGCCGCGCCGTCGCTGTCTCCGGCGACCAAGAGCCCCAATCAACCTGAGCCGTCCAGATTAGATCCGACGGCTTAGATCCGATCCGAACCCAGTCACCGTGGACCCGTGGGACCGCGGTCTACGGCCGGTCCATGGCACAGTAGACCATGACGTCAGCCGACGTCATCCCTCAGCTTGACGCTATGGCAGTTTTCGAAAAGAACCCCTCTGTTTTTTGGAAATCAACCCACAGTCCAAGCTAGTTCAAAATAATTACGGTTTGGTCCTTTTCTTTCGGTGTAGCCCCTGCGCTTTTGGAAAATAGAACCTACATCCTGTCAGGTCTTTTTACTCAAAAGTCCTTCTGTTTTTATAGCGAAATTATGTTTTAGGTCCCTGGTTTCTTTCAAAAACACCCCTGGAAGCCTAAAACTCTCACCAGCAAGCCCCTAGAGCCCGTTTTAAGCGTAGTTTCTTCGTTTTAACTCCAATTGAGTGATTTTCACTCTCACAGTGTTTGTAGTCAAGCTTACAGGTAACTCTAAAGCCTTCTTGTCATCTTTTGTTTATGTTTGGTGTACTGTTCTAATTAAATACCTTATTTGCATGTATGTGTGGATGCTTGTGTGATGATCGATGTGAGTTAGTTGACGAGCCGTTCGAGTTCGCTGACGATCCCGTTCCCAAAGAGCAGGATGCCAGCAGCACTTCACTGAGGAAGGCAACTATAACACGGACCATCCTTGTTACCCATACACCTTTTTAACCATATGTCCCATATGCAATGTGTCTAATTTTGATATACATAAGGTTGTTCCTAGTCTTACCTTATTCTTTGTTTACCCAGTTTAATGAATTATGGTTAGTATTTGCTACGCGCCTGCAACCAACATTATATTTTGATGTTAATATTGAATTAATGGTTCACTTCAATGATGACTAAAAGATGCTTTTTAGCAACATGGTTCGGGGAACTAGAGCATGTGCTTTTGTGCTTTGTTCTAGTGTCTTCATAAGGTTTGGTCTAGGGAATTAGAGGATGTCTTTGTTCTAAGTGTCTCTCCGTAAAGTCCGGTTTCTTAAAGTGAGCAACCAGAAACTTGTTCGCGCACACGTAGAACTTAATAATGGGTCTAGTCTTACGATAATTCCAGCTTCTACGCTCTAGCTTGCCAGTGGTTACCGAAAGGCGTATGTGGGGAGCATGGGTGAGAGTATAGTATGATCCACCGAGGACGGATTTATCCCGTTGGCTATGTCTCGTTAGGCAAAGTCCCGTGATGTAAGCGCCCGATGTACGCCAGCTTCACACGTTGCGATGATTGCGCTCTTTCTCTGGACACCATTGACCCCCTCACGTTGCACCCTGAGCATACATCAATTCGATGCCTTGGGTTATGCTGCCTATGTTGAACCAAAACGGCTACTGTGCTTGTTTAGGGTGTTTTGTGAAAGTCCTCGTAGCATAAGTTCTTTTAGATTTATGTGACCAGCGAGTAAAGGGCGAAACCTCTGCAGAGTGTTGATCTATCATGATAGTCATGCTCACGGTTACGAGCGGCCTGAATCCTTTTTGATTAGAAGATGATGTTTAGTGGTTGATGTTGGGGTATTCTATGATTACTTATACATTATTATTTGGGATTAAAATTGGGTTTGTATTCACTTGTAGTAACTTGGTTGATATTAAAATGAAACAACTAAAAGTGCTAATGCAGTTTAACCATGTCAAGCCCTTTTGTTCTTGCATAACCCGTGTTATACTTGTTAAGTAAGATGGTTTACTTACACTTGCAACTATTCAACAAAATCCCAGATGGGTAAACAGATAGAGTTATTGAATGATCAGTCGCTTGCTGAGTTTCCGGAGGATCTGCCGTACTTCTAGCTGTGTTCAACCAGTCGGTGTTCCCTATGGCTTTTGAGGTTCTACTTTAGTTAAGATGTTTTAATAATATTAAGATTTCCGTTGTGATATATTTGTTTAAGACTATGCTTGTGTTAAACTGTGATGTAAACTATTTTATTCGAGCATTGTGTTCTCTGTGATTCAAATATTTGTAATCTATATGTGTTCTGTGGACATCCTGGGCACACATATGGAAGCATTCGGTTTTTTAGAAATCTGGGTGTTACAGATACCCACCATACAGATGGTCAAGTTAGAGACTAGAAACATGGCATAAAGCACTCCATATCATTATAATAGCATAGATGATTGATCCAACATAATAATCTCATGATTAATGATAGCACAATATATGAAGATATAATACCATAAATATAGCATAAACT
>JACEFO010001080.1:0-73236 GCA_015342445.1 Digitaria exilis
TCGTTTTAGCCCCTGTTCTTTTGAAAAATCATGCCCGCCGTCCTGAAAGTTGTTTTTACGCCGCAGCCCTTGTGTTTTTATACAAAATTACGTTTTAGGTCCCTGGTTTCTTTCAAAAACACCCCTGGAAGCCTAAAATCTTTACCAGCAAGCCCCTAGAGCCCGTTTTAAGCGTAGTTTCTCCGTTTTAACTCCGATTTGAGTGATTTTCGCGCTCACGTGTTCGTAGTGAAGCGTAGAGTAGCTCTAAAACCTTCTTTTCATCTTTTGTTTATGTTTGGTGTACTGTTCTAATTAAGTAATCTTGTTTGCATGTATGTGTGGATGCTTGTTGGTGATTGATGTGAGTAGTTGCCGAGCCGTTCGAGTTCGCCGACGATCCCGTTCCCGAAGAGCAGGTGCAGCAGCAGTTCTCTGAGGAAGGCAAGTATAACACGGACCATCCTTGTTACCTATACACCGATTAATCACATAAATCATATGCATGTGTCTAATACTGTTAACCATTAAGGATGTTCCTAGCCTTTACCTTATTCCTTGTTACCCGGGGTTTTATGCATTATGGTTAGTCTATGCTACGCGCTGCAACCAACATTTATTATTATGTTAATACTGAACTAATGGTTCACTTTAATGATGATTAAAAGATGCTTTTTAGCAACATGGTTCGGGGAACTAGAGCATGTGCTGTGTGCTTTGTTCTAGTGTCTCTATAAGGTTTGATCTAGGGAATTAGAGCATGTGCTTTGTGCTTTGTTCTAATGTCTCTCCATAAGGTCCGTTTCTTAAAGCGACAACCCAGGAACCTGTTCGCCGCCGTTGGAACTATAATGGCTCTGGTCTTGGATAATTAACTTGTACGTCTCTAGCTCGCCAGTGGTTACCGAAAGGCGTATGTGGGGTGCATGGGTGAGAGTATAGTTTGATCCATCGAGGACGGTTTTATCCGTTGGCTATGCCCCGTTAGGCAAAGTCCCGTGATGTAAGCGCCCGATGTACGGCAGCTTCACACGTTGCGATGATTGCGCTCTCGCTCTGGACGCCATTGACCCCCTCACGTTGCGCCCTGAGCGTACGTCAATCTCGATGCCTCGGGTTATGCTGCCTATGTTGAACCAAAACGGCTACTGTGCTTGTTGGGGTGTTTTGTGAAAGTCCTCGTAACATAAGTTCTTTTGGATTTATGTGACCGGCGGGTAAAGGGCGAAACCTCTGCAGAGTGTTGATCTATCATGATAGCCGTGCTCACGGATACGAGCGGCCTGGATCCTTTTTGATTAGAAGATGATTTTAGTGGTTGAAATTGGTTTGCTCTATAATCACTTATACCTTATTAATGGGTTTATACCTGGGCTCTACTCATTTGTAGTAAATTAAATGATAATAAAATAAAACAACTAAAAGTGCTAATGCAGTATAACCGTGTCAAGCCTTTCGTTCCTGCATAACCCGTGTTATACTTGTTAAGTAAGATGGTTGACTTACACTTGCAACTATTCAACAAAATCCCGGATGGGTAACAGATGGAGCAATGAATGATCAGTCGCTTGCTGAGTTTCCGGAGGATCTGCCGTACTTCTAAGCTGTGTTCAACCAGTCGGTGTCCCTGTGGATTTGAGGCTCTACCTAGTATGAAGTGTTTAATAGTATTAAGTCTTCCGCTGTGTTATTTGTTTAAGACTATGTCTTGTGTTAAATTCTAATATAAACTATTTTATTCGAGCATTGTGTTCTCTGTGATTCAATATTTGTAATCTATATGTGTTCTGTGGACATCCTGGGCACACATATGGAAGCATTCGGATTTCTTGGAAATCTGGGTGTTACAAATAATGACTAGGCTCGATCGTCACGGACATAGCTCGATCGTGACGGACATCCCCGCTCGAGGGTTATCGAGCGGAACGAACGCCGTGGCGAGGTTGTCGCGAAGGGCTGTAGGTGATGACAACTACTCTTTTGGTCCGAGATTTTTAAGTTCAGCACCCAAGTCTTGAGATTTCAGTTGGGTGTCCAAACAACCCTTGTTTCTGAATTAAAAATTGAATTTTGGATGGATTTTTTTGAATTTCAACCCATAATTCCCTGTTGCGTTGATTTAATTGCACTTTTTAAGTCTTTTGACATCAGAGATGTCACAGCCTACCCCCCTTAAAAGGAATCTCGTCCCGAGATTCGATTAAACCTAGAGATAGAGAGGGGAAAAGAAATACCTCGGCTTATGAAAGTATGTCGGGGAAATTCTTCCTAAGATAGTCCTCGGTTTCCCACGTGGCTTCATCTTGTGATGACTCCACTGAACTTTGTACATTTTAACTCCCTTCCTTCGTGTTTGTCGCTCTTTCTCGTCGAGGATCTTAACGGGATGCTCATCATAAGAGAGATCCGGTTCAACCGAGAGTTCCTCTTGTTCAACAACTTCGTTCGGAACACGAAGACACCTCTTGAGTTGAGAAACATGGAATACATTGTGTACAGCTGAAAGTTTTTCGGGAAGCTTCACTTGATAGGCTACCGGCCCATATTGCTGAGTAATTTCATACGGGCCGATATAACGAGGTGCAAGCTTTCCTTTTAGTCCGAATCTTTGCACTCCTTTGGTCGGGGAGACTTTAAGATACACGTGATCACCAACTTCAAACTGAAGTGGTTTTCGCCGTTGATCAAAGTAACTCTTCTGCCTTGACTGGGCAGTTCTCAAATTTCCACGAATGATTCTAACCTTTTCCTCTGCTTCCTTTACAAGGTCAGGGCCATAAGCATACCTCTCGCCTGCCTGGGACCAACACAACGGGGTCCGACATCTTCTACCATATAAGGCTACGAAAGGTGCCATTTTGAGACTCGCTTGGTAGCTGTTGTTATAGGAGAATTCGGCCAGGGATAGACACTTCTCCCAATTCTTCCCATAATGAATAACACAAGCTCGAAGCATATCCTCAAGTATTTGATTTACCCTTTCCGTCTGCCCATCGGTTTGTGGGTGATATGCTGAACTACGGATCAGTTTGGTGCCTAGGGATAATTGCAATTGTTCCCAAAAGCGTGCTACGAACGGAGCACCACGATCTGAAATTATCGTCTTGGGTACCCCATGTAGACAAACGATCCGGCTCCAGGGCGAGCTTGATAAAGTGGTCTTTACTTCCACACTTGAAACACTGATAGCCGGCTCCAGGGCGAGCTGGCTGCTGTGCATTTTGCCTTGGTGCTTGCTGCTGCTGCGGCGGTGGAGGGAAACGAGGCGCGTTAGGCTGTGGCGGCCTAGCAACCCATCCACCTCCCTGAGGTGCCCTGAACTGTCCCTGCGGTGCAGCCGGGGGAACCAAGCGGAACCTCTGTGGCTGCGCGCTTGACGGTCCAGCGGGAGTCTTCCTCTTCTTCTCCGCCTTGTGCACCATATTGGCGTCTTCCTGGGCGATGGCAAGGTTCACGAGATCGCCGTACGTGGCAGCACGGTTGGTGGCCAACTGTGCCTTTAACTTGGTGTTAAGGCCACGTCGGAACCTCTCTAGCTTCTTCTCGTCGGAGTCGGCGTGATGACCCGCATAAGGGCACAGACCATTGAAGGCCTGGGAGTACTGGAGCACTGTGCGGGTACCCTGGGTCAGTGCCAAAAACTCATTCAGCTTCCGCTCTACTAGACCGGCCGGAATGTGATGAGCCTTGAATGCAGCCTTGAACTCATCCCACTCAACTACATGACCCTCCTGCTGCAGGGCCAGGTAGTTCTCCCACCATAGGAGAGCTGGGCCGCGGAGCTGCTGCGCCGCGAACACTACCTTGCGGCTGGAAGTGCAAGGCGTCGCCAGGATGGTAAACTTGGACTCGATAGCTCGAATCCAGGTGTCGGCCTCCAAGGGCTCATCAGCTCGTGAGAAAATCGGCGGGTGCGCTGCCAGAAAATCCTCATATCTGGCCACCTGAGGCTGAGGGGCCCGTTGACCTCCCTGCTGAAGCATCTGCTGCTGCATCATCTGCTGCTGATGCTGCAGGTTCCGGAGAATCTCCGTTTGCGTAGCATACAACTGCTGCCACGACGGAGGTTGCTGCGGTGGAGGAGGTGGCGGTGGCTGTTGCTGCCCCTCTGGCCCCTGCTGGTTAGCGTTGGAGCCACTAGCGTCGTGACCGCTGCGGGTGATTGCCATCTGCAGTAGGGACTTGTATTAGCCACATTCCATAAGCTTGCATAATGAATGACAAGATAGAACGTGACAATATATTAAGTGTACTGCGCAGAATGACAAATCAGCACGCAGTTCGGGAGAAAAATCATATCTCCCAACAGGAAACAAGTCAAATGCTCCCATTCGGTCAGTAGCTCGGAAATTTTATGCTCTACAGCTTTCATGTTGGGCTCGGAATCAATTTCGGACTGGAACTAAGCCGAAAAATTCAATCTTTAGCTCTCTGCATTTGCTGTTTTTCAGCAGGCCGAGCTGTAGTGTTTTGGTTGCCATTTTTATTTCGCTTAACCAATGGGGCTGAAAGTTGGTGATCATTTTGTTTGACAAATTCCAAACAACTTTGTAGTTCACATCACAGCCCAGAAATGATTGGAAAAACCCATCAATAACAAAAACAAAGTTAGCTGCAGAATGTTTTCTACACAGCCATTACACCCTTCACCAAGTTTGGGTCACAACCACACCATTAATATTACAATGCCTCAAAAGATAAAAAGGGAAGCTCAACTCCAGCTAGCCTATTACAACTTGAAGCCAAAATTTAGGCCTAGCGGAGGAGTAAACTTGCTTCTACCACTCTAAAAATCATCTAGGTTGTTAGCGGTAGCCTCGCTGCCCATAGGTGAAGGTGGAGCTGGAAGGGACGGCATGTTATCCTCGGTGTCCATGTCGGAATCGGGGGCCTCTCCTTCACCATTCCCTCCTTCTTGCTCAAGAAGGTGCTGAGCGTCATGGGCGGCAAGCATAGCATTGGCATGCTCCAAGGTACCATGTACCTCCTCAAGCTCCTCTCTAGTTTGTGCTAACTCATTTTGGGTGTTGTTGTGTGTAATGTGGAGGTCATTCAATTGCCTCTCCAAGTCAGCAATCATGGCATCTCTAGTGGTCACCTCAATGGACAAGGAGGTCCTCTCAACCCCTATGTCACGGGCACGAGCGGACATGTCCATAGCAATGTTGAGCATCTCGCTCTGCGACCGTCCAAGAAGTGCCTGCAAACGGTGATACGCCCGTATCCACCTCATCATCAAAGCGGCTGCTGCGACGGGGTTCTCCGCCATCCTCAAAGGAGAGCTAAGGTAGCGCCTCATCCAGTGGGGATCATCCGGCTGAGTCGGTGGAAACAGCCCAAGCAACTGGTGCTCTACCAAGCTCTGGTTCTGAGCACAAAAAGAACTGATGCCATTCAAGGCAGCTAGCTCACAAGTCGTCTCCATGTGGTGTCCATGAACTTCCACCGTCCAGGTGGGGGAACTAGGACACGGCGGGTGACGGTGTACCACCAAACGCACACGGGAACGAACCACACCTTGGTCGCGGATAATAGTCCTCTCATACTGCGGCGGTGTAGGGTAGCCAAGTGCCTGTAGAACCGACCACAAGATGCTAGGGAAACCTTCCCATCCCAAGCAATCAGAGAAAGACACGTCGTTGGGGTAGCTAGCCAGGTCAGCGAGGGCGTCCATCTGAACCAAAAGGAAAAGGGGGCAAGGGTGAGAACCGGTTAGTGCCAAAGAGCAAAAACAGATTCTGTGCAGGGTGGTAAAAATTACACATCTCGAAATCTACAAGCTCAAAAATCCTCAAATTTGGCCAGGACATTGTTTAAATAATTCCTAACAAGTTTCATGTTGTAGGTTTGAGCAAAAACTGTCGTTAAGATGGTGTAAAAATTCAATTTTCATCTCACTGTCCCCAGAATTTCCAGCAGACAGAGGGTTACCATTTTTAGCATAACTCCAATTTTACTGACCCATTTTCGTTGAAATTTCTCCAGAATTTACTTCATAATATTTATGACAACTTTAATGTTGAACACTTTTTCATTTGACGACGTTTTCAGTTTCGAATTAAGGGTGCAAACAGATTGTTCTCAGCAGGATTTTTGGGTTGTGATTTCAATTTCTTTGACAGCGGTTCGATTTGGTCATGTGTTAAAAGTCGATATTAATTCAGCGAGATGCAATGCATGAGCGGCCTATTCGTTCTCGCCAACACACATGCCAATAAACTTTTGGCTTACGAAGTTAGTGCCGGTGGCTAGGCAATATCCGTCTCTCCCTATATTAACTAGCCGAACTTTTCTAACCGTTGAGCCATACGGAATCGCGGTTAGTGTACCTGCAGAAAATTCCATTCCAGAGCATGTATAATCAACCTTTCGTGCCAGCACTCACGAAAGCGTCTCCATACATTACCACCCACTATAGAGGTGGCACCCGAACGTTTAACATTGAACGGGCAATGTTCATATGTCACCAAAGCAACATATTGACAGTTTCATACGCTCATGAGATAGCGTATTGACTTTGTGCCGCCATCATATTTGCATATGATGCCGTGGTACGCTACAGCAATCGCCGTACCTTGCGCCCACCATCCTATTCTATTTTCATACGCCATCACAGCGTATTGACTATGTGCCGCCACTATATTTTCATATAGTGCCGTGGTACGTTACAGCAATCGCCGTACCTTGCGCCCACCATTGCGTAAAGTAAATGACAGAATGAAATGTGCTGGAAGTCAGTATAATATACTATTTGCCACCTATCATATCGTGATCCCTTAACCCACATAGGCTTCACGTTCTAGGTAACATCCTTAACGGTCCTAACAACAACCTTCCACCGAAAAGCACGGTGGAAGTACGAGTTGGCAAATTTTATTCCAAAAATATTTATTTAAGGTTTGTTGGTCTCTCCGGTGCGCTGTTTCGGCTCTGATGCCAGCTGTGGCGGACCACTCCGAAATTATTCCAAGTTAAGTACCTTGGGACCACTAATCACGTAGTCAGGCACTTAATCCGGAATAAGCTGGAGCGCCGTCGGATTAAACCCGATTAAACCACGTACTTTTCTCGATCGAAACAACAGCACGCCCACACGAAGGTGAGTTCCAGAGATTACAACATTCCACAAATTAACTTACACAAATAGGTATCACAAGTTATTACAAACCAAGTTTGAAATGAAATCAGAGTATCAAAGTCTTGCAGCGGAAATAAAATAGTTCATTGCAGCGGAAGTAAATAAACTAACGACGATACAAATAACACCATGCTGAAGCCTGCCACGGTGCTACTCCTCCTGATCCTCGGCAGAGGACGGAACCCATTCGATGTGCCAGCCAGGTGGAACCTGGGTAGGCCAAGACAAAGCATCGACATCCAAAGGTGTACCTGTAAATTAATGCCACAAGCAAGGCTGAGTATACTAATACTCAGCAAGGCTTACCCGTCGGGTGAAAACTACATCACCGACATCTAGACCATGAGAAGCTTTTGGCTGGTGGGTTTGTTTGCCAAAAAGCGACTAAAAGTAGGTCCTTACTTTCGAGTTTTAGCATCATATTCTAGTAAATTTAACCATTCTAGATTAGCATCCTCTCTAAGCATACAAGTGGTGCAATACAATTTAATTCATACAACAAGTTTATCAATCTCAAAGTTCCACTTGTTACTCAATGTACATTAACCGCGAGAAGTGGACAGTTCGAACCGAATTTTGCTACCTGGCCAGGGGAAACCCAACACACACGGATACTCTGCTTGCTATAAAAGGCACAAGCATTTCCCAACCTTTCCCATCGATCCACAATTCGGAACCGGGTCCATTTCCTTAGGATAAAGGTTTACTGCTTCACTCACAGTCTCACGCATATATCCACAAGTGTACGGCAGGGGAAAACAAAGTTTCCAAGGAGAGATGGCTATCGGCCCTAGCTGCTTCAATCTGGTACCGGGCTTACCGGCTCCCATATACCGGCATGCATGTGGTACGTTCAAAAACTTGACACACTCAACCACACATTTCGACCTTAAATCAATTATCATACACGGACGGGAGATCTACATCTATCATCCCGCCCGTCAATCCTTATGATTCCAACATAAGTAAAGACAAGCAATTCCTATGTCTCGCGAGTGACAGGAAATCACTCGACTCTTAACGGACCTAAAGCAATGCCCTATCGATCCTTTCATGCTAGTATTGCAAGTCATAGGTACTAGGAAATGTGCAGCTAAGGTATTCAATCAACTCCTTGAACGTAAATGCACAAACATAGAGAATTCAAAGTGCATAATTTGGTAAAGGTTAGGTCATGCTCCGGGGCTTGCCTTCTTGCTCGGACTGGGGGTTAGCCTCCGGGTTGGTCGATCCTGCACCGGCACCTTCCTCCGGGACTTCTTCCTCGTCTGCGGGAATGAGGTGGTAGTTGCCGTCCGGGATGGCGCCTTCTACATGAGATGCATAACTTAGGGTGGCTGTTCTGGAATTTCAGATTCCATTTATTTTATTCTAACTAACTACAAAAAGGTTTATTCTTTTATATAAATCGATTTCCATCTAGATTACTTCGCATTTTTGTTTCTCCTTTTCTGCTCATCATTTTTATCTATAAACTTTATGACAGCTACTGGAGTATAAGAGTTAAGCTCACTCCAAAATTTAGCTAAATCTGAGCTACACATAATTTATTAAAATTAATTCAATCTGCTGCCTGCAGAAATGAAATAAATTCATATAAAATTGGAAATACATCCAATTCAGGAAATCTTCCTACCAAAGCTAGTCATAAGTACAAGGAGGGCTCTGGCCAAGTGGTGGCTCAAAATAACCCTTGGGTAGTCCTCAATAAATTCCTATCCAAAAACACATATTTATTCATTCGCTAACCTACACAGAGCAAAAATTAAGTTTTTCATTTTTCACAGGTGTGGTAACAAGTTTTTAGTCCTCTGGAGCAAAATGGTGATTTTTCACTGCACAGATTTTAAAGATTTCTGCACTGCAAAAAGACAGAAAACACATTTTAATTTATAACTGGAGCTACAGTTCATATTTTTAGGTCCCCTTTGGACAAAAGCTGTCCAAAGTCACTACACACAACATATCCAAAGCTCAACCCTAGCGGAGCTCTGGATTTGAAATGGTGCACTACTTTCCATTTTCATAGTTTGAATTTTAGCTCAAAAATAGTTCATCAAAAGTATAAACATGTCTAATAGAGATTGTAGTTTAGACTCTCACGAATCCAGAGAGTATTTTTGTTCATTTTTCTGATTTTTGTACGATTTTTAATGGATTTTACAAGATTCGGGAAAAACAATCTAGTTTTAAGAATCTATTTTCGCAGGGAACCCTAGAACTTTCAAAACTTCGCGAACGAGTCCCTGAACTTTTGCGCAGAGACCCCTAGACAAACGAAGACGATGAAGAAAGGCCCTCGGCTCTCACCGGAGTTGCGCCGGCCAAACGGCGGCGAACTAGGCTCGGGGAAGTGGGGGAAAAGCTTCCTGGGCTCACCACGAGTCGTTTGGGGACGGTTTGGAGGCCGGGGATGGTTGGAGTTGCGCCGGCGATGAGGTGGTGGCGGCGCGGCCGCCGTGGCTTCTACGCCGGTGAGCTCGGGGTCGTTCGCCGAGGTTCGAGGGGTCCTAGAGCACCAGTGGAGCTCGAGGAAGCCAATGGCGTGCTCGGTTGACCTCGGGGACGGCTCGGAGTAGGGGCTCGACGTGCGGGTGCTCCGGTGGCCGAAAATCGCGATTTGGGGGAATTCACGAATTCTCGCCGGAGAAGGGACAATAGCTTGGGGAAAATGGGGGAAAATGGAGCTGGAGTAGAGGGCTAGCTTTGTGCGGGACGAACTTGGGAATGGTGGAGTGTGGAGGGTGAATTTCTCGGAGAAGCTCGGCTCGGTTCGCGCGGCGCGAGGAAGAAGAAGACCGAGCGAGCGCGGGGAAGTGGAAATGGACAACTAAGCGAGTGAGAGGAGGGGTGTGAGTGCGCGGTGGAGTGATTGAGCACGCAAGGGAGGCACTGTGCGGCCTCGGGAGCGTGCGAGCGCGTGGGTGGCTGTCGCGGTCGCCATTGATGGCGCGGCGAGCTCGAACAGAGCGCACACGCGCGGTTGGGCGTCAAAGATCATCGCGTGATGAAGTGGAGATCCTCAGCAGAGGCTTTGGCGCGACGCGAACGGATTCTACCGCCTGCAGTGCGCTCGGCGCGGCGCGAGCGCGCGTGCGGCCACGGCGGCGCGCGACCGTATGATGGCGCTCCGCGGTGCGAGGCGAGGCGAGGCGACAGCGGCGAAGTGATGGCTCGGGAGTGGCCGGACAAGAGCTAGGCGACAAGCGCCAGCGTCCGCCGCGGCTTGGCCAGCTCAGCGCCGCCTGCGCCGCTCGCCGGCCACGTGGCGGCCGAGCTCCGGCCAGCGCAGCGCGCGCCAGGGGCACTGTAGCATGCCCGTGGAGCTCCGATTTCCAAATTCGAATTTTCTCCAAAAATTCGAACTGAACTTCGAAATGGGTAAAATTAAAAGTTGGGGTCTGAGGTGTGGGACACAACTTTCGAGCTTGGACCAGGCACTTCGACCAGGCGCTACGGCGCTTCGAGCTTGAGCCGCAAGCTCGAGCTTGCCGAGCCTCGAATGGTCGGAAACGCCACTCGAGGGTGAGTGCCCCCCTCGAGCTTGGCTGCGAAGCCTCGAGCGTGACGGAACGTCGCTCGAGGGTAAGTGCCCCCTCGACCTTGGCTGAGGAGCCTCGAGCGTGACGGAACGTCGCTCGAGGGTAAGTGCCCCCTCGAGCTTGGCTGCGGAGCCTCGAGCGTGACGGAACGTCGCTCGAGGGTAAGTGCCCCCTCGAGCTTGGCTGCGGAGCCTCGAGCGTGACGGACTGCGGGGCCTTGAGGGTCCTATCGTGCGGCCTCGAATCGTGACGGAAACTACTGGCTAGGCTCGATCGTGACGGACATAGCTCGATCGTCACGGACATAGCTCGATCGTCACGGACAATAATGACTAGGCTCGATCGTCACGGACATAGCTCGATCGTGACGGACATCCCCGCTCGAGGGTTATCGAGCGGAACGAACGCCGTGGCGAGGTTGTCGCGAAGGGCTGTAGGTGATGACAACTACTCTTTTGGTCCGAGATTTTTAAGTTCAGCACCCAAGTCTTGAGATTTCAGTTGGGTGTCCAAACAACCCTTGTTTCTGAATTAAAAATTGAATTTTGGATGGATTTTTTTGAATTTCAACCCATAATTCCCTGTTGCGTTGATTTAATTGCACTTTTTAAGTCTTTTGACATCAGAGATGTCACAAATAAAACACTCGATAAACTCACCGATCAACCTGGAATCCTGATACCACTTGATAGAGGCGGAGTGCCCGATCTTTCGGTGAGTGGAGGTAATTTTGACTTGGGCGGAAGTAGACCCTCACGATCCGACTACGACGAGTGAACTCGAGGCGCCAATGCAATCGCTGAACCAACTCCCTGTGGTTACCGAACTTGCGGGTGCAAGGTCGGCCTAATCACGAAGATCAATCCCTGTTTGTAATCGAAGAACAAACAAGAACAAGAGGTGAGCAATCTTATTATCACTCGAAGGTGGAGTCTTGAATTACAGAGGTCAGCGCGTATTTGCACGTGATCCGTTTAGTAGAGGCTAATCGTAGAACAAAACTCAAGTTGCAAATGAAAACAGTAGTCTAACTAAATAGTGGGGACGCAGCCCCTGGCGGCTACAGAAGGGGGCGCCCTAGGGTTGGGAAACACTATGTGCCACTAGCAGGGCCGCCGCAACCACGGGCCTCCAAGTGTGCTGGTCGTCTATTCTCCTGGGCCTTCATTCTTCAGTACCATGATGTAGTTCAACTCTATTGCGTGAGCCTGCGTAATCGGCCCAAGTGGAGGGAGAGGCGCCTGGTCCAGAGGCGCCTGATCTTCTGGCGCCGTGTGTGCTGTCGTCGTACTCGAAGTGTAGTCGATGCCCGCATCAGGTTGTATTCGAGGTTTGCGCGGCAGAGAGAGCTGACGACGGCCAATGGCGGTTGGTGGACGTCGGCGATCTCGTGCAGGCACGGGAGCGAGGGAGGGTGAACGCGGGATGGACGGGAAGCTTCCTCACCTGCTGGCGAAGCTTCAGGGCAAAATCTTGAGGACAATGACACGACGGAGACGCGGGTTGGCGGCGGCGGCTCGGAGCTTGCGGCGGCGCGAGCTGGGGCTTGCAGCGGCGCTAGGGTTTGGGCGAGGGAAGGGTTCGAGGGCTGTGGCGGCAACTTTATAGGTCGGGTGGGTGCGCCTTGGCATGCGGGCCAAGCAAGCAGGAGGTGGCGCGGCGTCGTGCACGGATCGGACTCGAGCTCGACCTCCTGTCGGGCTTGGTCTGTCAGCAGCGGGAGGAGAGGGATGACAGGCAAGCCCCGCTTGTCGGCAGCTCAGGGAGTGAGAGAGAGGAGCAGGCTGGTGGCGGGCGGGCTAGCTGGGCTGGGCCGCGCGAGGGAGAGGGAAGAGAGAGGAGTTGAGCTGGTCCGTGTAGGAGAAAAAGAAAAAGAGGAAAGGAGAGAAGGATTGGGCCGACTGGGCTGGTTTGAGAAAGAAAAGGGAGAGGGAAAAAGAAAGGTTTTTCTTTTATTCAAACACTCATTTGAATTTAAATTCAAATTTGAATTCAGCAATAAAAAACAAATGCACCAGCATGAAATGCACAATAAATATTTCTATACCTTATATTTTCTTTTAATTATTCAAAAATTTATTTTCCTACATTATTCATGAGCACTTGAATATAAAAAGCTATTTATTTACTAAATTTTAACTAGGCCATTTTTAGGGTGTTACAAAACCTTCCATCCAACCACTTCATCGTCAAATTATTCTCACCAAGAAATGCACCTAACAATGGAAGTAAAATAGAAAACAATTCCCTGTTCTCCATCCCACATCCAAAAAAAAACTGGAAAGCCACTTATTTCTCTCCAATGAAAAAAATGGAAAGGAAAGCACATGGTGGCTCAAGGAAAAAAGAAAAGTTCCTCATGGGAAGAAGAAATAAAGTCTCAACAAGTTATTACAAACCAAGTCTGAAATTGAAATAAAGTTTGAGAGTTCAGCAGCGGAAATTATCTAACGACTATACATAGCAACACCACGATGAAGCCGTCCATGGGGCTACTCCTCACGATCCTTGGATGAGGACAGAACCCACTCGACGTGCCAGCCAGGAGGAACCTGGGCAGGCCAAGTAGCACTGGCAAGGTCCTCTGCAACATGCATACCTGAAATAAAAGCCACAAGCAAGGCTGAGTATACTAATACTCAGCAAGACTTACCCGTCGGATGAAAAACTACATCACCAACTCCTAGACATGAGAGGCTTTTGGCTGGTGGGTTTGTTTTGCCAGAAAGCGACTAAGAGTGGATCCTTACTTTCATAATCTTAGCATCAATTTCTAGTAGTGTTAACCATTCTAGATGAGCAACCTTTCTAAGCATACAAGTGGTGCAATACAATTTAATACATACAACAAGTTCATTCTCCTCATAGTTTCACTTGTTACTCAATGTAGCACAGTGGTCAAGCAGTCTCATTAATCGCGAGAAGTGGACAGTTCGAACCGAATTTCACTACCTGGCCAGGGAAACCCAACATACACGGATAATGCTTGCTATAAAAGGCACAAGCACTTCCCAACCTTTCCCATCAATCCACAATTCGGCACTAGGTCCACTCCCTTAGGATACAAGGTTATCGGATACTCGCGGACTCATGCTGGCCGATCTCATGCATGTAACCACATGTGTACAGCAAGGGAAATACATTTCCAAGGAAAGATGACTATCGGTCCTAGTTGTATCAATATTGTACAGGGCTTACCGATTCCCATAGGTCGGCATGTGCGTGGTGCGTTCAAAAACTTGACACATAGATACCACACGTTTCGACCTTAAGAAATTATCATACACGGACGGGAGATCTACACATACCATCCCGCCCGTCCATCCTTATGATTCCAACATAAGTAAAGACAAGAAACTCCTATATCTCGCGAGTGATAGGAAATCACTCGACTTGTAACGTTCTTAAAACATTGCACTATCGACCTTATCATACTAGTATTTCAAGATATAGGTACTAGAATTATGCAACTAGGGTATTCAAGCAACTCCTTGAAACGCAAATGCACAAACATAAATAATTCAAAGTTGCATAAACTTTAAAAGTTAGGTTATGCTCCGAAGCTTGCCTTCTTGAGCTACACTAGCGTCAATCTCCGGGTCAATCACAATGACGTTGGCACCACCTTCGGGAGCTTCTTCTTTGTTGGCGGGGACGAGATTGTAAGTACCGTCAGCGAGGGCGCATTCTACATGAGATGCACAAGTTTGAATGTTGCTGGGACGTGGAGAGCACCGGCCACCGCTGCCCAACCAGCGAGAGAGAGAATGACCAGAGGTGGAAGAAGGGCGCTGACAGGTGGGGCCAGGATGTAAGTGAGAGAAAAAGAGAAAATTCTAATTCAAACGTTTTGTTCTAAAACACATAGCTCCCAAGGTCCAAAAAATATGAATAAATACATTTTAGAAACCTTAGAACATCAGTACTATAATGGAGGTTTGAAAAGTTGTAAAATATTTTTGGTTTCGACGCAGTTCAAATTAAAAAAGACTTGAATTTGAATTTGGCATGAATTTTTACCCCTAGCAATTCAACTCCAAAAATAAGGGAAAACTATTGTAAATTCTATATTTGGGATCTAGTCTTTTACAAAAATTTTACCCAGGAAAGGTACATAATAAAATTTTGATTTCCTTCACAAAGTTATGATTTAATTCAATTCCAATAATTCAAAATACATACAAGCCTTATGTCATGATATTATTTTATGTGCTAACTTTATATGAGCAATTAGTCCTTCAAGAAGTTTTAAAAACATAGAAACATGATTAATTTACAGTTTAAATCTAATGTCTTTTTCAGAGATTTTATGGCACTTAAATTCATCACCTCATGTGTATGTCTTTCGAGTTTGTCTTGGGATCCTTTGAGTGAAATTGATTAGTTTTGTATTAGGAAGGTTTCGGTAGGGTTCAAATGTCAAGACCAAAGACACCAGCATAGCTTAACAATCTCATGTGTAGTTTTTATCCCTATTCATAATTTCATTGCAAAGATTTAGTTTCAAGTTAACTTTGGCGACGATTTCTTTTTCAAGGTTCATAAATCCTTAGTTTTGTTTAATTACTCCCGCTTATACGCTTTAAACACTAGAGGTGTTACATTGACGCAGGTGAGCATAGAGATAACTAGATAACTTAATTTGTGCTGATTCCACCAGTTCAATATGTTAAAGTCATCAGATAGATGGTTGATAGTGTCACAGTCCAAGTAGGACACAAGTTCAAAAGCATTATAAGTTGAAGGCCTTACCGCATGCAGCAGAGAAGTTGTAGATGTATCTCTAGACATCTCAAGACTAGCTGGCAAGGTACCACCACCCAAACTAGCTAGTACCAGAACCAACACCATCATCATATATTTCAACCCAAGCGGACTTTGACTTACCAGAGCTTGACTCAGGAGGGTCAGACCTCTTCAGCCTTACAACACCAAACTTCTCATCATACGTGTTGTAAACATCAGTGAGTCTAGCTCTAGTTTCAATCATATAAGCTTGATAGTCAGTAATAGTGAGATTACCCAACCTTCTAAGCACCCTGGCAAAACCTTGCATTTTAGCTCAAGGGTCTAAGATGAAGGCAAAAGAATAAAGCACATGTATTTTTCTCTAGTACTTATTATATTTATCTATCATTGGTTGAATAACATGTCTGATGTGCACATCATTTGCATATTTGTTTAGATGCACTAAAATTTTAACAAGATAATCAATCATATGTTGTGACATCCCAGATTTTTGAAAGGAACGAAGTTGACCAAAGTCAAAATTTGGTCAAAATTCGATATAAATTTGAAGTAAAAATTTCAGATAGACCAAAGAGGTCTATGGAGAATGTTTAAAACAAAATTGAGATGAAAAAGAGTATGGAAATAGCTCAATTAAATGGAGAAAGAAAAAAAGAAATGTCACTATTCACCATCTGAAAATGGAATTTTGATCAAGTGTCATTTTTAGTAAACAACTAGCCAAATGTAGAGGTCGTTTGTGAGCAAACAGTTCATCATATGACCAAGGTGTAAAAAGGAAAGATGTTGAGAAAAGTACACTAAACAACTTTTATTTTTGGGTCATACCAATATCGGGTCTGAATCAGGGAGAATATCAAGCTCAAAGATCGAATCAGAAAATGTTTCAGTAAGTTCAGAGTTTTAAAAACTGAGTTGGAATTTCTCAAATTCAGCTCAAACCGTTGAGAAATTGACAGAGGTCCAAAAATAAGAAATGAAATTAAAGTCAAGGAAAAGAACTTTTGTATTTCGAGTATGGTCAAGTTCTATTCAAATTTTGGAAGTAATTTCGGTTGGAAGTTCGGACTGAACCTAGGGTTTCAGAGATGGATGGGAAAGTGTGAGCCGACCGGTGATCGAGGCTCCAATTCGAGCGATTGGCTGGGAATTTGAGCAAGGTTCAAAAAGATCAAATGCAATTAGGAGCATGGCGAGCAAGTTTCATTTGAGAGTCGAGGAAGGTTTGAATGGAAATTCAAAAGTAATTTGAGAAAATTCATCTTCGAGTTCTGAAAATGGGGAATGAAATCGCCCAACATTTGAGCTTCCAATCCGCATGATTTACTGACCAAATCAACGAAGTCACAACAAAGAAGTTATAGTGTGTGGATCCCTCTACAAGTTCTATGTTTTGAGATCAATGAGTTGAGAAGGAGAATCGGGAGATATCGTGGCCGCAATCTCTGGGTTCCGAGCTCGGTTGGCAGCCATGGCGGCCGACGTCGGTTCGAACGTCGGTAACTCCAACCACGCGTCGCTGTGCATGATATCGCCGTGGCGATGTGATCAGCAGGAGGTGGCGATTGTCCAGGTGCTGCTCTCGTCGTTATATAGCCTCTCGTCGCCCTCTTTCTTCTTCTTTTCCACCTCTTCGCCGTTCTTGGTTTCTTCCGGGCCGCCGGCGATTTTCCCCGTCACGCGCCGCAATCCGACCAACCCAGCTCAATTCTTTCCGCTCATCTCTCCACCACGATCTCCTCTACCTCACCGATCTATTCCGTTGAGCTTCTTCCATCACTGAACCAAAGCGCCGCCGTTTTTCTTCTTCTGCAGCAGCCACCACCCGCCATAGTCGCCGGCGCACGTGGGTAGCCTTCCTCCGTCCATCTCGGTTCGGTATAGTGGGTGAGATAGCTTCCCCTTGGTCCGCTGGTGCTCATAGGCTAGTTGTTGGGTAGGTTTGGGGCTCGGGTGGGCCGGTCACGATGCTCGCCATCGGTGCGCCGCCGTGTGCGCCGCTATCAGGGTAGGCGCAAGTGGCCGGGCCGTTCTAGAGCTTCTCCGTGAGAGCTTGAGGGTGCGTTAGCTTCGCCTCGTCTCGCTGGTGCTCGTGGACCTGTTCTTCGGGGCAGTTTCGCCGCCGCTTAGCCGGCTGGCGTGTCGCCACCGCTCGCCGGCGCCTGTGCCGCCGCGAAGTCGGGTCAGCGTGCTGTGTCGTAGTTTTTAGGGGTCGGTCTGATGCGGAGTGGCGAGGCGGTGCTGTTGGGCTCGGTGTTGGGGTCGGGGGAGCTCGCCGCCGGCGAGCCTGCCGCCGGTCAAGGCCGACTTGGCGCGGTCAGCGCGGCTCCTCTGTTTTAAGCAGAGGAGGTGGACCGCGGGTTAGAAGATAGGAAAGTTCGGGGGGGGGGGGTTTCTGCAAAAGTTCCTTTTAGGTTTTGAAAATAGATTTAAATTTTGGTTGTTCACCTTTTAATTCATAGAAAATCATAGAAAAGTCCAAAAATGCTCAAATCAATAATCTTATTTTAAAGTTTGTCATCCATTAAAAATGTTAAGTAATTAAGTGTAGATAATTAATTTAATTCCTTTGTTTAGGTTAAGTAAATAAAAGTTTTATAATTATTAAAAATGCTAAAATTCTGAATAATCTTTTAATAATTAGAAATGATTTATAAAATTAGTTTCTTTATTTATTTAAATGCTTTATCCATTTAGAAAATGATTTTTAAATCATTAAAAATCAACTAAAAATGATTTAGGGCAAGTTTTATTAAAAGAAAAATATAGGCTTGTCTTTTAAAAATCTTGGGGTAGCTTGTGTTGGCTTGCAACTTTATTGAGAAGGGAAAGTTGCATAGTTTATTTAAAAATCATGGCATATCATATCTCACTAACTTGCATTACGTTTTAGCAACTCAAGCTTCGGAGGGCGAGTTCGTTGAACTCTCGAAGGATCGACGATAATTCAAGGAAATGATCGTTGTTACTCCAGAATCTCAATTCGCGGAAGGATCTAACTTGTGATTCCAGGCAAGCCCCAGAGCATCTCTGAATCACCTATTTATTTCATAATATGCATGAGTTCAAATCTTATGATTTTATGTTGCATTAAGTTAGGAATTGATTGAAACCTTTGATGCATAGAATAATCCTTGGTAGAACTACCCTTGTCTAGTTAAGAAACTTGATTAGCAATATCTACTTTGGCTATGCTTAGTAAGGTTAAGTTAAAAGATGATGATCTAAGCTATCACCAATCTTATATGAATCATGAAAGGCTTGATGTGGAAAGACAGTCGGCAGAAGTTGGTAGGAAGGGATTGAGGTAAGCTCGATCCTTAGTTCTGCCTACTTGCTTAAGTGACTAAGGACCGATCCGTTGTTTAATTGATTGATCAAGTGATTCTACCTGGTTTCTTACTGGGTTATGGGACTAGTAAAGCCAATTAGATTAGTTGGTTCAGTGATTGGAAATATCGCTTACCCGTGCTTGCTGGGTCGGAGAAAGGCGGGGCCGTAGCCTGTAACTCACGGGGTGGTCGCCAGATGTGGGGCCCACATGGGGGTGCGTTCCCGAGTTCGAGTAAGGATATTTCCGGTTGTTGGCCCAGTTGATTGAAAGGTTGTTGCGTACAGTATGATCGATTGTGCGTGTCTGGGGGCTAGGTATCTCCTGCAGGATGTACATTGATCCGGATCGACACAACTCTTGGTTATGAGTGCACTTGATCAGGTGTTATACATCGTAGAGGAAACAAGTTGAACAAGATCAGTTTGATTCATAAATGCTGGTTGAGCTTAGTACCACCTGTATGCAAATTATTTTATAACCTAGATGGATAAGTAACAACTCAACTGATCTAAAATTCAGAAAATATAAGGATCAAGCTGTAGTAACGCTTTTTGGCAAAAGAGTCGAGTCAACCAAATCCACATAAAGTCCAATCATATTCCTTGAGAGTCTTTTCTTTGGTAAGACGGATAAGTCTTGCTGAGTACCTTCGTACTCAGGGGATCTTCGTTGTTGTTTTTCAGAAGCAGCACCCGAAGGCATCGAGAAGGAGTTCCCGAAGGCCTAGATCATCGTGGTCCCGGTGATTCTAGGGTTGAGCCGGAGATTGTAAACATTTGTGTAGTAGAAATACCTAGACTGGTTTGTATTAAACTCCTAGTAATGGCTTGACTTTGCATTTAAGTTCACTTTAAAACTTGGTTGTATTAAGTAAGAATCTTGGTATGTTATGTAAAAATGGTAATGCTCGTTGTGTTCTCCTTACCGAAAACGATCATGTCTTATGGCAAAGATAAAAGTTAACGTGGTTTATCGAGGAGTCCTAGGGACACTCGACAGTTCCCTAGTTTAAACTGTCTGAAGTGCGTTCAATGTCCTTAATTGGATGTTATGGCGCACTTGATCCAGTTTAAATTGGGCGGTACTGCCACATATGTGGGGATGTAGGATAGTAAAACAGCTCAAGAAATGTTTGCACTTTATGTGCCACAACTCATCAGGTAACGGCAAGGCCCCTCCCTCACCCCTAGGGTACTGAGCATCATATGCTTAAGCATCATATAGGTAAAATTCCACCTAATGTTCATGTCTAGCTAAAACTTTATAGGAGTTAATCTAGTTGCAATTCAGTAGCTTTTATAAGCAGCAATTCTTTGATTAGATGAATTTATGAATGATATTGTAGTTCTAAATGTTTCCAAGGCTTAAGAGCATTTATGGCCTCCTTAACAATTAGATTAATGACATGACATGCACAATGCCGATGCAAGAACATGGAATTAACTGCATTAGCACTTTCATTTTCATCTTCATCTTCATCTATAGGAACAGGCAAACCAAGATATCTAGACAGGATAGGTCTCAGTTTTCTCAAAGCTGAAGTCACTACTGGAATCCACCTGTTTCCCTAGGGCTTTTTTATTTCCCTAGTAACAATTTGGCAACCCTTGTAAATATTTATATGGCAGCAGTAGAAAATTTGAATTTAAATTTGAATCTGGTTCAATTTGAATTTAAATTTGAATCTGGTTCAATGCTCTATTTGATTTTGGATTCAAGCGATTTCCCAAGGGAAATTAATCCTAGGGATGACAGCCATAGTGGTAGGCTCGAAATTGTTTCCCTACCAAACAAAGTCCTAGGTATACCAGCTTTCCACGTAGGATGTGGTGCCATGTGAGCAGGTTTCCCTAGGACTCCCCTAGAACTGCAAAACTCTAGGGAATAAGGATTTCCCTAAGAAAACCCTAGGGCACTACTTATTTCCCGTCAAAACTATCCCTACGAACATTTACCTACCAATACCTCTAGGGAAACATAGTCCCTACCATTTTTTGGCCATTCCCCTAGGATTTTGGTCCTTGGGAAACAAGTGGATTCCAGTAGTGAGTATTAGATGCATCATTGTCTAAAGTAACAAAAAAACTTTTTTAGATAAACCATAATCACCAAGCACAGATGAAACACTCTCAGCAATGTTCACACCACTGTGGGACACATCAATCAGAACAAGACCAAGGATCCTTTTCTCTAATTGCCTATCAGAGTTGATGTAGTGAGCCACAACACTGAGATAGTTCTCTTTGGTATTACCATACCATATGTTTGAAGTTAAACATGCACTCTTAACATAGGTGTTCAAAGTTTCAACCAGCTTAGACATGCACTCAGTGAAATACCTTATTATGTCTCTAGTGGTGCTCCTAGAAACACTAGAATATCTAGGGTTGTTGATGCTCCTTAGACGCGTCAATTGTAACCCGCAAGCGCACGAATCATTGTAGCTCTTCCCTTAGAGTATTCCCTCAAGGTTTATCAATCCATGGATGGACAATGAACTTACTAGGGTTTTCTACCTAACTCAACGGATCTAATTGTCAGTGTTTTAGACCGATGATCCTGCTAGGGGGTAGCCCAAGTAGTATAGATCTAATTGAGTAATGAGAAAGTCGTCGAGAATCAAGACCAAGATGGTGACAAGGCACACGAGAGGCACAATTTAGTCAGGTTCAGGCCTCATGGCGAAGAACCCTACGTCCTGTATGTTGGTGTATCTTGTATTCCTTGTAGATTGGATCTATTGTGGAGATCTTGGGTGTGTTGAGCAGTCAGCCTTTTGGGCGTGCCGATCCTTTATATATCCAGGAGGATAGGGTTACATGGAAAGTATCCTAGTTAGTTACAAAATAGAGTCCTAATGAAAATAGGAAACCCTAGGGTATTGAGATATCTATACCTGACAAGCCCCCGAGCACTTCATTGCCTGACACACAACCTTGGTGTGGATCTTGAAATGTAGGCGAGTTGGACTTCTTTTGCAGCTATCGGACTTCTTTCTCGTCTTCAAGTATCCTTAGCTGGTTGTGTTAAGTCTTTGATGTGATCAAGAACTTTTGGAGAATCTAATTGGAGTACACCGAGAAGGTGTACCCAAATGGGTAGCCCCCGAGCCTCGTTTTGCTTGGAAGAAGGAATTTGAGGGTCTTCAATAAATGTTGTCGAAAAGCTTCAATTTTGCATGAGTCGGAGTTCTTTTGAAACCTTAGCATAGCCCCCGAGATTCGTTTTGAGAATCAAAAAGTTTTCGGAGAACCTCTGGATATATACCCGTAGCCCCCGAGCCTTGATCTGATTTGTTAAATCAAATTAAGGATCTGAACTTACGATTCAAAGAAAATTAGCGGAGTTGTCCTGGTAGGAGTTGTTTTCGGTTGGAGTTCTCTCAGTTGGAGAAAGAACCCCTACCGTGTGACGTCGGAGTAGTCGCGGGCCAAGTTTTCGACTGGCGTTGTGAGTTATTTGGCATTTAGCCCCCGAGCTTATGAGACCACAGAACTGTAATGGCGCGCCAGCAGCATGGAGAATTATCATTTGGAGACTAACCTGAAAAATAAAATATTATGTAGTACATAATATGAAATATTTAAACGCACTAAATAAATAAATTCAGCGAGATAATGGGGTCGCCGAAAGCGCGAAAAGCGCAAAAAACAGTGAGCGAGGGTAGTTTGAACCCATAAAATAAATCAGCGAGGGTAGTTTGAACCCATAAAATAAGTTGGTGAGGGTAGTTTGAACCCATCGGCAAACATGTCAAACTCTTATTTAGGATATGTAACTTCCCCTAGTAGTCCATGCGTGCGGTACATGCACCTAACCTCTGTTTTAGTCTTTTCTCATTTGTATATGAGAATTGTCTTGTTGAGACATTAAACGTTACGAGAGGAGGTTTGGGGTAAATTAATGACCGTGAAGAGGAGACAATGAAAGCGGCAAAAACACAGCTTGCACGAATGGAGAAACCGATGATGGTATGGATGATGCGGCGTGGTCGACGAAGTAGTCTACTTGCGAACTAGCCCCTGAGCTACAGCTCGTGTCTTGACTTATGGAAAAGGTCGGCACATATCCAAATATGTAGATATGAGATAGAAGAAATAAAAAAAATAAACAAGTACTTAGCTTGATTTGTGGCGATTATCGGCGAAGCCGTGTCGGTCGTCGAAGAAGCCCGGCGAGTCGAAGTTGATGAAGCCCGACTGGTTGGAGTTGTTCCAAGGGAGTCGACACAGCGAGCAGTTCAAGCTCGCGTGCATCTTTTGTGTGCACGATGATCTTGTGCATGTAGTACAACCTGAGGTCCATGTAGCATCAACCGCATCAACCCCGTATGAAGAGCTGGTCCATGCGAGCTGTTAGGCTCTGATGGTGATTAGCTGCAACACGTCATACAGTCCGACTGCCAATTCATGCAGCCTATGGAGTACACGCTACACGGAATCCAATCTAAGAATGGCTAGCTTCCTTCTCTAGGAATCGCGCCACGCCAGATCGTGCAGGACACGAAATCGAGTCTGATCCGGACGATCGACGGCACGAGTCTGATCCGGACATGGGACTACCGACAGCGAGACAACTGGCGTTCTGGACGAGATGATGCCTGGCGATTGTGGCGGACTACCCAAAATTAATCTAACTTAAGTGCACTAGGGACCACCATGAGGCATCCGTACACTTAAATAGGATTAAGCTGGAGCACCGTCGAGTCTAGCTCGATTTAACCACGTACTGTCGATCGAAACAACACGCCCGTACGAAGGCGAGTCCCAGAGATTACAACATTCCATGGTCCAAATTCAAATAAGTCTTAATTCAAATTATTACAAACCAAGTTCGAAAGACATAAATAAAGCTTCAGAGTTTAAAGAAGCGGAAAGTAAACGATGATATAAAACGACGATACAAGTAACATCATGATGAAGCCACCCATGACGCTACTCCTCGCGATCCTCACCCAAGGATGGCTCCCAAATGACAGACCCACCAGAAGGCAGCTGACTCGGCCAAGTAACAGCATTGATGGACTCGACAAAAGCATTAGCTGCAAACATTAAGCCACAAGCAAGGTTGAGTATACTAATACTCAACAAGTCTTACCCGTAAGGTGATAGCTACTTCACCAATCTCTAGACATGCAAGGCTTTTTGGCTGAGTGGTTTGTTTTGCCAAAAGCAATAATAATGGATCTTTACTTTCAATATTTTAGCATCCAATTCTAGTAATTTAATTATCCTAGATGAGCATCCTTTCTAAACAATCAAGTGGGACAATACAATTATACTCAAACATCAACTTCATCACTCTCATAGTTCCACTTGTTACTCAATGCAGCAGAACGGTCAAGCAGTCTCATTAACCACGAGAAGCGGATAGTTCGAACCGAATTTCACTAGCTGGCCAGAGAAACCCGACACACACGGATAATATTTGCTATAAAAGGCACAAATACTACCCAACCTTTCCCATCAATCCGCAATTCGGCGCCGGGTCCAACTCCCTTAGGATACACGGTTATCGGATACTCGCGGACACATGTCGGCCGATCTCACGCGTGTAACCACATGTGTACACAAGGGAAATAAATTTCCAAGGAACGAAGGCAATCGGTCCTAGCTGTATCAATCCGGTACCGGGTTTACCGGGTCCCATATGGCGGTATGTGCGTGGTACATTCAAAAACTTAACACATAGATACCACACGTTACGACCTTAAGCAATTATCATACACAGACGGAAAATCTACACATACCACCCCGCCCGTCAATCCTTATGATTCCAACATAAAGAAAAGCAATCAACTCCTATATCTCGCAAGTGACAGGGAATCACTCGACTTGTAACGGGTCCTTAAAGCATGTCAACTAGCGAATCTATCATACTAGTATATAAAACATAGGTAATCAGAGTCATGCATCTAGGTTTTCATTCAACTCCTAAAAACGTAAATGCACAAACATAAACAAATAATTGCAAGGAGTTATAAACTTGGGTTATCCTGAGATGGTGCTTGCTCTACAACGATGGTGTTCAATTCTCCTCCCTGCACATCCTCGTCAACGTCCGACACCAACTTGTAGTTTCTGTCAGCGATTTGATCTTCTACACATGATGCAACAACATGATGCTTTAAATTTAAACATTTCCCCCCATCAAAAAAATATAGGGTGCAAGAGTGGCCATATTCACCTAGACAAGGATTTTTAAATTCTAGATTTTCATGAAATAAAGGTGGGTTATATGCTTAACTTTCTTTTTCTTTCGATGGTGATTATGTACATATATAAAATCCTCAATTTATTTCTACATTTTAGTAACTCAGTTATGTTTGGTTCTTTATAAAATTTCCCACTTGTTTTACTTTCATAGCTGTAACATCCCAGATGTTAAAAATCTTAAAATACACTAAAAACAGGGCTAAAGGGGCAGCATTGGGTTAGCACACTTAAATTGAGCTAAATTTCGAAATTGAATTTTCTATGAGGCCATTTTGACACCCGACTGAAATCTCAAAAATTTTGTACTAAACTTGAAAATATCCAAAAATAAAAGTTGTTTGTCATCACAAATAAAGCCTAGTTACTGTTGGGAACTTTTTCAAATTTTGCAGTTAAGCCCCTCAAAAACTCTAAAAACCATGCAGAACACCTTTTCAAATATGGCTTGTTTGAGCTTGAAAAATTCGAAATTTCAGGTTCACCCCAAAAAGAAAGTTGTGTCCCACTTTTCAAACTCCAACTTTTGTGTTGAACTTTTTGAAATTCAATTCAAATTTTTGGAGTTTGACACGTTTGAGTCCGGGAGCTCCACGGGCATCCCGACAGGCAGCTCGGCCAGCTCGGCCCGAGGCCGGCAGCGGCCGCCACGTGGCCGGCGAGCGGCGGCGACCCGGCAAGGCTGGCCAAAGCCGCGGCAGCCACGTCTCTCCTCCCTGCACGCACGCCAGCGCCCACGTCGGGTCAAATCGCGCGCTGCACGAGCCGCTTTGCCGCGGTGAGCGGCCACGCCATCATGGCGAGCCGAGCTCTGCTATTGGCCGCCGGCGCGCTCGTTGTGCAGAGCCCCTCCACGGCTGGATTCCCACTCGCTACGCGCCAAGCACCTCTGTGGAAGATCTTCACTCGCCCACGCCACAATCCCCCTCGCCCAACCGCGGCTCGCGCTCTGCCCGAGCTCGCAGGCCATCAATGGCGCGAACCATCGCCCAACTTCCCCCGCGCACGCTCCCAAGGCAGCTCAGCCCTCTCTAGCATGCCCAAACACTCCACCGAGCACCCTTGCACTTTTGCCCAGCTAGTGACATCGCCATTCCTCCTCCTCCGCACTCGCGCACTTCTTCCACCTCCGGCCGCAGTGAACCGAGCCCGAGCTCCTGCCACCGCAAACCGAATCCCTCGCAAAACCCTCCATGGCTTTTCAATCCCCCGCAACCGAAGCTTGCTCATCCACCTAGCTAGCCCCTCGACCCTTTCCCAGCTCGAATCGAGCAGCACACGCCGGGAATCGAAGCTTTTCCCCACCGCTCGGCTATTCCCGCCGCGAGCTCCACCTCCATGTCGAGCCCCATACTCCGGCCATCCCCGTCTCCGCCAAGCCCCACGACGAGCTCCGCCTTCGTCCGGTGAAGCTCACGCACCTCTCCGCGCCTCACCTCGACCCCCGCAGCCGGCTACAGACGTTGCCGGAGCTAGCCGCTCCGCCGCTCACTGTCGACGAGCCACGCTGCTTCGCCACCGTCCTCGAGACCTACCTCAAATGACTCGTGGTGAGCCCCTTGTCGTTTTCCCCAGCTTCCCTTGTGCCGGTTCACCGTCTCCTCGCCGGAATCCGGTCGCTGGCGAGCCAAGGGCCTAGATGCGTTCCCCATTTTAGTTCTAGAGTCCTCCGTGTAAATTTGAGGGATGTGTTTGAAAGGTTTTAAAAGTTCTAGGGTCTCCGGCGTAAAAGAGATTCTTAAACCTAGATCCATTTTTCTGAGATCTAGTAAAATCCACTAAACATGGTAGAAAAATCAGACAAATGCACAAAAATACTCCCTGGACTCAAGAGGTTGTAAACTCCAATCTCATTTTTGCATGTATATACTTTTGAGGAATAGTATTTGAATTAAAATTCAAACTGTGATTTTAGAGTTTTGTGCACCATTTCAAATCCTGAACTCTTCTGTAGCTGAGCTTTGGATATGTTGCTTGTATGGACCGTAGAAGCTTTGCATCCAAAGGAGACCTAAAAATATGGCCTGTAACTTCAGTTATGATTTATTTTGTGATTTCTGTTCTAGTTCGGTTCTGCATTTATTAAAAATAATTCATGCAATGCAGCCAAAAATCACCATCTTCCACCAGAGGTCTAGAAACTTGTTGGCACATCTGGTAAAAATGCTAAACTTAATTTTTGACCCTGTTTAGACTAGCAAATAAATAGATGATGGTTTTCGGATAGAAAATTTGTGAGGGCTGACCAAGTGTTAGTTTTAGCCACCAATTGGTCAGAGCCTTTCTTTTACTCATGTCTAGGTCTGGTAGACAAATCGTCTATTTTGGAAGTAGTTTTGATTTTATATGAATTAACCTTGTTTCTTTGAGCAGCAACTTGCACTATTTTTAATAAATTCTGCGTAGCTCGGTTTTAGCTAAATTTTGGAGAGAGCCTAGCTCTTATACTCCAGTAGCTGTCATAAAGTTTGTGGATAAAAAGGATGAACAGAAACAGAGAAACAAAAATGAGAAGAAACTAGAGTAGAATAAGTTTTATAAAAAGAAATAGGTCACTTTTGATAGTTGATTAAAAATGGCATGTGGGGTTTTAAAAATTACAGAACTAAAACACTTGCATAAAAAGAATGGTTTGTATTGTTTTATATATGTACACAATCACCATCATAAAAGCATGAAACTTACACCACACACTTTCTCTAATTTTATGAAGAAGAGAGTAAACCACTTATATGTCTAGGTGAATATGGCTTTCAAGAGCCTTAGCCTTTAGACTAAAAACCAGCAGCAACTCTTAAAATTTGTGCATCTCATGTAGAAGGCGCTCTCGCTGACGGCACCTACAACCTCGTCCCCTCCAACGAAGAGGGGGCTCCCGAAGGCAGTGCTGATGTGATCGTGATTGACCCGGAGTCCGACGCCGGCGTAGCCCAAGAAGGCAAGCCCCGGAGCATAACCTAACTCTTAAACTTATGCAACTACGAATTATATATGCTTGTGCATTTACGTATCAAGGAATTGTTTGCATACCCTAGTTGCATAATTCTAGTACCTATGTCTTGAATTACTAGGATGATAGGTCGATAGAGCAATGCTTTAGGATCGTTACAAGTCGAGTGATTTCCTGTCACTCGCGAGATATAGGACTTGCTTGTCTTACTTATGTTGGAATCATAAGGATGGACGGGCGGGATGGTATGTGTAGATCTCCCGTCCGTGTATGATAATTGGATTAAGGTCGGAACGTGTGGTTCTGTATGTCAAGTTTTTGAACGTACCACGCACATGCCGACCTATGGGAATCCGTAAGCCCGGTACCAGATTGAAACAGCTAGGACCGATAGCCATCTCCCCTTGGAAATATTTTGTTTCCCTTGCCGTACACAAGTGGATATATGTGTGATGCCGTGAGTGAAGCGGTAAACCTTTATCCTAAGGGAATGGACCCAACGCCGAATTGTGGATTGATGGGAAAGGTTGGGAAGTGCTTGTACCTTTTATAGCAAGCATTATCTGTGTGTGTTGGGTTTCCCAGCAAAATTCGGTTCGAACTGTCCGCTTCTCGTGGTTAATGAGACTGCTTGACCGCTGTGCTGCATTGAGTAACAAGTGGAACTATGAGGATGATGAACTTGTTGTATGTACTAAATTGTATTGCACCACTTGTATGCTTAGGGAGGATGCTAATCAAGAATGGTTAACACTATTAGAATTTGATGCTAAAATCATGAAAGTAAGGATCCACTCTTAGTTGCTTTCTGGCAAACAAACCCACTAGCCAAAAGCCTCTCATGTCTAGAAGTCAGTGATGTAGTTTTCACCCGACGGGTAAGCCTTGCTGAGTATTAGTATACTCAGCCTTGCTTGTGGCTTTTATTTTAGGTACTGATTTGGAGGAGGCGGTGAATTCCGTCCCCTGGCCTGCCTAGGTTCCACCTGGCTGGCATGTCGAGTGGGTTCCGTCCTCTACCAAGGATCGGGAGGAGTAGCACCATGGCCGGCTTCATTATGGTGTTGCTATGTATCGTCGTTAGTTTAATTTCCGCTGCAATGAACTCTCACACTTTTAATTGAAATTCGAACTTGGTTTGTAATAACTTGATGACACTATTTATGTAAGTTGAATTGTGGAATGTTGTAATTTCTGGGACTCACCTTCGTGTGGGCGCGCGTGTTGTTTCGATCGTGAAAGTACGTGGTTAATCGGGTATAATCCGACGGCGCTCCAGCATATTCCGGATTAAGTGCCTGACTACTTGATTAGTTTTCCGTGGGTACTTAACTTGGAATAATTTCAGGGTGGTCCGCAACAGCTGGCATCAGAGCCGAAACATGCGCACCAGAGAGAGCAACATACCCTTAATAAACAATTTTTGAAATAAAATATGTCAACCCTTGCTTCAGCCAAGCACTTGCGATGGAATGCTATCCATAGGACCGCTAAGGATGATGAATAGAGCGTGAAGCCTATGTGGGTTAAGGGATCACGATATGATAGGTGGCTACTTATATATTATACTGACTCCCAGCACATTTCATTCCGTCGTTTACTTTTCGCAATGGTGGGCGCAAGGTACGGCGATTGATGTAACGTACCACGACACTATATGAAAATATAGTGGCGGCACATAGTCAATACGCTGTGATGGCGTATGAAGCTAGAATAGCATGGTGGACGCAAGGTACGGTGATTGCTGTAGCGTACCATGGCATCATATGCAAATATGATGGCGGCACAAAGGTAATACGCTATTTCATGAGCGTATGAAAATGTCAATATGTTGCCTTGGTGACATATGAAGCATTGACCGTTCAATGTTGAATGTTCGGGTGCCACCACTATAGTGGGTGGTAATGAATGGGGATGCTTCCGTGAGTGTTGGCACGGGAGGTTCGTTATAATTGCTCTGGAATGGAATTTTCTGCAGGTACGCTAACCACGATTCCGTAAGTTGAACGGTTAGAAAAGTTTGGCTAGTTAATATAAGGAGAGACGAATATTGCCTAGCCACTGGCACTGACTTCGTAGGCCAAAAGTTATTGGCACGTGATAGAGCTGGAGTGCCCGATCTTTCGGTGAGTGGGGATAACTTCGATTGGTGGAAGGTGACCCTCACGATCCGACTACGATGAGCGAACCCGAAGCGCCAATGCAATCGCTGAACCAACTCCCTGTGGTTACCGATCCTGGGGAAACAAAATCAGCCTGATCACGAAGATCAAATCTTGTGCGCAATCGAAGAACGAACAAGAACGAGAGGCGAGCAATCTATAAATCACTCGAAGGTGGAGTCCTGAATTATACGAGGTCAGTGCGTATTTGCACGTGATCTGGTTTAGCAGAGGCTAACTTGTAAAACAAAACTCAAGTCTAAAAACAAAAGAGAGGTCTATCTAAATAGAGGAAGGCAGGTGGGGGCGCATGCCCCCTGGCGGCCAGGGAGGGGGGCACATGCCCTAGGGCGCCCAGGGGGCGCATGCCCCTTGACTGAACCCTATTTGGGCCAGCATCTCATGTTTTGGGCCTCCACCTTGATGACTCAAATTGAATTAGCCTTGGGTCTCCTTTATAACTTAGACAACCTTTTTTGACTCCTCCTTCTCTAACGCATGATTTAATCATAGTCGTATGCATGTGTGTCATGTTCTCATCATCCTCCCCTTTTTGAGGAAAAGCCGTCCTCGGCGTCGATTGTACTTGAAACCGATCCTGCATATTCGCATCATCCTCCCCCTCTTGAGGAAAAGTCGTCCTCGGCGTCGATTGTACTTTGAACCGATCCTGCACAACAGAAGGGAGAACGGGGTTTCGAAAACAAAGAAAATCAGAATTATTGTGATGAGGGATGTCACCATGTTTCGAATTGTCGAATGTGTCATCGCGCATAGAAAATTTAGCAAACATGTAGGCTTCTTGATCGGACGACACACAATGTGTGGCAACACTATCCTGCAAAAGATTAGTACCAACAAAAGACAAAGCAGGGATAGATAGTGACCAGCATTGCTCCCCTTCTTGGGAGGAAACTTGTTTCACCAAAACTGAGCTAGAGGAAGGTGAATTAATATGTGTAGGATGGCTGCCCTCTAGTGGATCAAAATTAGGCACAACAAAAGGATAACCAAGATTTTCACAAATATACACTCGATGTATATATTCTCCTTTGTTGTTATAGTTGCCAATAGCATGATATGTGTGTCTAGAAAACCATGGCAAATCAGCATATTTAGAAATGTTTTCTTCTAAACAATCTAGATTACACAAAAACATTAAATTCAATGTAACCCATAGTATGTAAAGAAGACAACATCGCAAGCTCATCGGTCGTGCCTGAAATATGAATGACATGTTTAAGTTCATCACAAGTGTGTTGTTTTAATGCATGTACAATAGACGTATTATCACACAAATCAAGAATAGGGTCCACTAACAATTGATTTATGATATCATGAGGTGTGAAAAATTTCAGCACATTAGAAGGAGTCTCACCAGCCGTGAGTGGAGCACCTGGACCAAGACCATTGCTCTCCATGTCAATAAGAGCAATAGGTGCATTGTCAAGTGATGGTTCTGAATTTGCACATGAGGTTGTAGAAGGAGCACCGCCTGTGGTCGTAGGTGCTGCAAGTGTGGCTGTCCTCTCGCGCAGTGTAGTGCTAGTCGTGGATAGCGCGGGAAGAGTAGGAACTGCGCTGAATGATGTACTATGTCCTGCAAAAGAGTTAGGATATGTCTTCGAGCGGCGTCCCTGCACTGCACATTCAGCTTTGCATGCAGAGTCAAACAATGTAGTCATATCAGCATAATCGTGACAATCAAGGATCTCCTGAATTTCGTAGTTCAAACCACCGCGAAAACGTGCCATAGCAGCATCGTCCGTCTCACATAAACCACAACGAATCATACACTTTTTTATTTCCTGGTAATATTCCACAACTGTAACACCCAGATTTCCAAGAAATCCGAATGCTTCCATATGTGTGCCCAGGATGTCCACAGAACACATATAGATTACAAATATTGAATTACAGAGAACACAATGCTCGAATAAAATAGTTTACATCAGAGTTTAACACAAAACGTAGTCTTAAACAAATAACACAGTGGATTTTGTTCAATGCTCCATCTGTTACCCATCCGGGATTTTGTTGAATAGTTGCAAGTGTAAGTAAACCATCTTACTTAACAAGTATAACACGGGTTATGCAAGAACAAAAGGCTTGACACGGTTATACTGCATTAGCACTTTTAGTTGTTTCATTTTATTATCATCCAATTTACTACAAATGAGTAGAACCCAATGTATAAACCCATTAATAATAATGTATAAGTAATTATAGAACAAACCAACATCAATCACTAACTTCATCTTCTAATGAAAAAGGATCCAGGCCGCTCGTAACCGTGAGCACGGCTATCATGATAGATCAACACTCTGCAGAGGTTTCGCCCTTTACCCACCGGTCACATAAATCCAAAAGAACTTATGTTACGAGGACTTTCACAAAACACCCTAACAAGCACAGTAGCCATTTTGGTTCAACATAGGCAGCATAACCCGAGGCATCGAGATTGACGTACGCTCAGGGCGCAACGTGAGGGGGGTCAATGGCGTCCAGAGCGAGAGCGCAATCATCGCAACGTGTGAAGCTGCCGTACATCGGGCGCTTACATCACGGGACTTTGCCTAACGAGACATAGCCAACGGATAAAATCGTCCTCGATGGATCAAACTATACTCTCACGCATGTTCCCCACATACGCCTTTCGGTAACCACTGGCGAGCTAGAGACGTACAAGTTAATTATCCAAGGCCAGAGCCATTATAGTTCCAACGGCGGCGAACAGGTTCCTGGGTTGTCGCTTTAAGAACCGGACCTTATGGAGAGACATTAGAACAAAGCACGAAGCACATGCTCTAATTCCTTAGACCAAACCTTATAGAGACACTAGAACAAAGCACACAACACATGCTCTAGTTCCCCGAACCATGTTGCTAAAAAGCATCTTTTAACCATCATTGAAGTGAACCATTAATTCAATATTAACATAAAAATAAATGTTGGTTGCAGCGCGTAGCATAGACTAACCATAATGCATAAAACCCAGGTAAACAAGGAATAAGGTAAGGACTAGGATATCCTTAGTGTATATCCATATTAGACACATGCATATGATTTGTGTGATTAACCGGTGTATAGGTAACAAGGATGGTCCGTGTTATACTTGCCTTCCTCAGCGAACTGTTGTTGCACCTGCTCTTCGGGAATGGGATCGTCGGCGAACTCGAACGGCTCGTCAACTACTCACATCGATCACCACACAAGCATCCACACATACATGCAAACAAGATATTTAATTAGAACAGCACACCAAACATAAACAAAAGATGAAAAGAAGGCTTTAGAGTTACTGTACGCTTCACTACGAACACATGAGCGCGAAAATCACTCAAATCGGACTTAAAACAGAGAAACTACGCTTAAAACGGGCTCTAGGGGCTTGCTGGTAAAGGTTTTAGGCTCCCAGGGGTGTTTTTGAAAGAAACCAGGGACCTAAAACATAATTTCGTATACAAACCCGAGGGCTACAGGGTAAAACTGCCATCTAAGACGGCGGGCACTATTTTTCAACAGAGCAGGGGCTAAACCGAAAGAAAAAGGACTAAACTGTAATTATTTTTGAACTGTGCTGGACCGCGGGTTGATTTTCAGAAAACAGAGGGGCTCTTTTGCAAGACAGGCACGGCGGACCGGACCGTAGACCGGCCATGAACCGCGGTTCACGGGTTCACGGTGAACCGGCTCGGTTTAACTCGGGTTTTAGATCTGGCCGTTGGTTTTGAATCCTACGGCTAAGAATAGATCGGGCGCTGGGGTCGCCGGGGACGGCAGCTTGCGGCGGCGCGTGCGGCGGCGCATGGCCGCAGTTGGCTCAGCTCGGCGCTACGGTGGACCAAAGCTCGCCACGATTTGCTCAAAAGAGAGAGAGGAAGATGGAGAACTCATTTTGGGGGTCATCATCGAAGCTCTGGCGGCGTAGGCGGCTGGCGACGTGCGGCGGTTGGCAACGTGCGGCGGCGGTCGAGAGGCTCCGGCGAGCTTGCGCAAGCGCGGGAGAGCGAGGGAGAGGGGGAAGAGATGGCTTGGCGTGTTCCTTACCACACGGCGAAGCTCCGGGGCAAGCTTTTGGCGGCGATGAGGCTGTGGAGCGATGGATTGGCGGCGGCGGCTCGAAAAGAGGGCGGCGGCTAGGGTTTTGAAGGAGGGGGGGTTGGCGGCAGCTTTATAGGGGCCCCGGGGTTCCTTGGCGTGCGGGCAAGCCCGGGCGAAAGCGTGCGCGAGGCGGATTCGCGACGGCGCGAATCTCGGGCGGCGGTGCGGTGTCCGGCTCGAACACGGCGAGAGGTAGAAGGAGCAACTGACGCATGGGGCCAGCGCGTCAGCGGCTGCGGGAGGGAGAGAGCGCGCGGCTGGAGAAGGAAAGGGCGCTGACAGGTGGGCCCGGCTGGTCAGCGGCTCAGAGAGAGAGAGAGGGCGCGCGGAGCGGGCCACAGCGGTGGGCTGGCGCTGTTGCTGGGCTGGCCCTGCTGGGCCGCGCGAGGAGAAGAGAGAAGATGGGCCGCGGGGAAGAAAGAAAGAAGAAGCTGGCTGCTGGGCTGAAAAGGAAGAAGGAAAAAGAGAGAGAAAAGAAAAGGTTTTTCTTTTATTCAAACACTCATTTGAATTCAAATTCAATTAAAATTTGAATTCAACAATCAAAAATAAATGAACCAGCATGAATGCAACAATAATGTTTCTATACCCTGTATTTGCTTTTAATTATTCAATATTTTATTTTCCCTGCATTTTTCATGAGCACGTGAATATAAAAGCCAATTATTTACTAAATTTTAAATAGGGCAGTTTTAGGGTGTTACAAACCTACCCCCCTTAAGATGAATCTCGTCCCCGAGATTCGGACGTGGATTGGAAGAGGTGTGGATATTCTGCCTTGAGATCATCCTCCCGTTCCCAGGTTGCCTCATCCTTTGTATGACGATTCCACTGAACCTTGCACATACGTATCACCTTGTTCCTGGTGACCCTCTCGGACTCCTCTAATATCTTAACCGGATACTCCTCATAAGTAAGGTCCTCCTGCACATTCAACTCCTCTAGCGGAATCTGTTCCTCTGGCACCCGTAAACACTTCTTCAGCTGTGACACATGGAACACGTCATGCACTCCTGCCAGTTTCTCTGGTAACTCTAACTGATAAGCCACTTCACCTCTCCGTTCTAATATCTTGTATGGTCCAATGTAGCGAGGTGCTAGCTTGCCTTTGACATTGAATCTCTTCACACCTCTCATTGGTGACACCTTGAGATAGACGAAGCCACCAAATTCGAAGCTGAGATCTCGACGCCTTACATCTGCATAACTTTTCTGCCGTGTCTGTGCTGTTCTCAAATTCTGCCTGATAACCTGCACTTGTTCTTCTGCCTGCTTCAAGACCTCAGGTCCAAATACTTTACCTTCTCCGGTCTGATTCCAAAACAACGGTGTCCTGCACCTCCTTCCATACAACGCCTCAAATGGTGACATCTTGAGACTCTGTTGGTAGCTGTTGTTGTACGAGAACTCTGCATAACACAAACACTTCTCCCAACTACTCCCATACTGTAATGCACATGCCCTCAACATGTCCTCCAGTATCTGATTTGTCCTCTCAGTCTGACCGTCTGTCTGCGGATGGTAAGCGGAACTGAGTGAAGTTTAGTATCCATGGACTCATGTAACTTGCGCCAAAAGTGCGTCGTAAACTGACTGCCTCGGTCTGACACTATTTTCTTAGGTACCCCATGCAAACATACAATCCGCTCCATATACAACTCTGCAAGTTTGGCACCGGAATATGTAGTCTTCACCGGAATAAAGTGAGCCACCTTCGTCAATCGGTCCACTATCACCCATATAGAGTCATAACCTTTCTATGTGCGGGGCAATCCTGTTATAAAGTCCATACCCACTTCTTCCCATTTCCACTCTGGTATCTTCATAGGCTGAAGCAAACCTGCCAGTCTCTGATGTTCGGCCTTGACCCTCTGGCATACATCGCAAAGAGCTACGTGTGCTGCAACATCGCGCTTCAAACCATACCACCAAGATCTTTCCTTGAGGTCCAAGTACATCTTGGTACTTCCCGGGTGAATGGAATATGCTAACTTGTACGCTTCCCGTAAGATAACATCCTTGATATGCTGCTGATCTGGCACCACTATTCTGTTACCATACCACACTGTTCCTTGACCATCCAATCGGAATCCTGGCGCCTTATCTGTCCCAACCTTCTTAATCAATTCCTTGATTTCCTCATCCTCTAATTGACCTTTTCGGATGTCCTGTTCAAGAGTTGGCTCCACTTCTAGCTCGGTCACATTGGCTACCATACCCAAGTTCAAGCGTTCGAATTCCCAACTAAGCTCTTCCGGCAAATTCTGACTCGTCAGCACATTCGCATAACTCTTTCTACTCAAAGCATCGGCCACCAAATTAGCCTTCCCTGGATGGTAATGAATTTCCAGTTCAAAGTCATTGATCTTCTCAAGCCAACGACGTTGCCTCATATTCAACTCGGATTGCGTGAACACATACTTAAGGCTCTTGTGGTCGGTATAGATGTCGCACTTGTGGCCAATCAAATAATGCCTCCAGATCTTCAACGCGTGTACCACGGCTACCAATTCCAGATCGTGTGTCGGATAATTCAGCTCATGTCTCCTCAACTGTCTGGATGCATATGCCACAACTCTGCCCTCCTGCATGAGTACACATCCCAATCCTTGGCGAGACGCATCACAATACACTGAGAAGCTCTTAGTAACATCTGGCAGTACCAATACTGGTGCAGTGGTCAGCCTTTTCTTCAACTCCTCGAAGCTATCTTGGCACTGCGGTGTCCACACGAACTTGGCATTCTTCTCTAGCAATGATGTCAAGGGCTTGGCAATCTTGGAGAATCCCTCAATAAAACGCCGATAGTAGCCTGCCATTCCGAGAAAACTCCTGATCTCACTGACATTCTGCGGTGGAATCCAGTTGAGAACATCCCTGACCTTCTTCGGATCAACTGCGACACCTCCATTTGACAACACATGGCCCAAGAATGATACCTCCTTCAGCCAGAATTCACACTTGCTTAACTTGGCATACAGCTGATGCTCTCGGAGTCTCTGCATCACTAACCTTAAATTTTCCTCATGCTCTTCCTCATTCTTGGAGAAAACCAGAATATCATCAATGAACACCACAACGAACTTGTCGAGATAATCCATGAGCACGCTGTTCATCAAATACATGAAGTAGGCCGGTGCATTAGTCAATCCAAAGGATATAACTGTGAACTCATACAAGCCATACCGGGTAGTGAAAGCTGTCTTAGGGATGTCTGTCACCCGAATTCTCATCTGATGATAGCCTGATCTGAGATCGATCTTCGAGAACACACAAGCTCCCCTCAATTGGTCAAAGAGATCATCGATCCTTGGCAGTGGGTACTTGTTCTTGATGGTGACCTCATTGAGAGCTCGATAGTCTATGCACATCCTCTGTGTCTCGTCTTTCTTATCAACAAACAACACTGGAGCTCCCCAAGGTGAAGAACTAGGACGAATATACCGCTTAGCTAGTAAGGCCCTCAATTCTTCTTTAAGTTTCTTTAATTCTTTTACCCCCATTCTATATGGTCTTTTAGCTATGGGTGCTGTGCCAGGCATAAGTTCAATAACAAATTCAACTTCATATTCCGGAGGCATACCTGGCAATTCATCTGGGAACACATCTGTATACTCGTTCACTGTAACATCCCACCCTTTTTAGTTTATGTACATGTGTATGAATGGTTGGTTAAGTGAAAATGTGTAAAAAGAAAAAGAGAAAGGAGAAATGGTTGACTAAAGTCAACAAAGTGGTTAGATTTGAAAATTTTGAGAGACTAAGAATTTCTAAATGAAGTTTATGAGTTAAGCAACTTAATTGGCCATCACTGGTGAGAAAAATTTGAGAAAGGATGTTTCAAGTAAATGGGAGAAGGAAAATGGGAAAGGACACTATTCACAATCCGACACAAACACTTAACCACTTTGAGATTTCGGCTGAAATTTCATGTTGAGCAGCGATTTTGCAAGGCAGTTTAGCCATTGATCTGTGGGTGGTAAGCCCAAGGTGTCTTAAACAAAGTTGTTAAGGGAAGTATGAAGGACAACTTTTGTATTTGGGTCACACTTATAAACTGGCTGGATCAAGGAGAAAATCACGAAAGAAAATCAGTCAGATTGTGTTTTCAGAAAGTTCAGTGTAGCTGACAGCCGATTTGAATTTGATCAAATTGAGATCGAATTTGAAGTCTTCTGCAGAAACTTCCAACTAGGAAGTTGTTCTACTGAATGTGAATTTCAAATTTGTCTTTAGCACCAGAGGCATGTTCTATTCAAATTTCGAGAGTAATTTGCAAAATTCAGTTAAGGTTTCTTAAATTGGGGACAAGTTGCAGCAGGGACTTTGAAGCTCAAATTCGACTTCAATTCGTGCTCAAATGAGTGAAGTGTCAAAATGAGAAATGAAATTGAATGATCCAGCTACAAGTTTCATGTTGGGAGTTTTTGATGTTGCCATATGAATTTGGGAGAAATTGAGGTTTCAATCTCGGGAAGAATGGAGGTTGAAAGGGGGGATTGATGACGTCATGCCTAGCAGGCAGCTGCCGGCGACGAGCGTCGCGACCACTTCGCCGGCCACGCGTCGACTCCGGGGAAGGACAGCATGGGCGGTGTCGCAGCTGGAGGTGTCGAACGCCGCTGCATCGCTCGGTCGATATAGCCGAGGCCCCGGTCTTCTCTTTCCCCTTTTCGCCGCGAGCTCCTCTGCGTTCCTCCGTCGCCGCCGTTGAGCCGGAGTTGCCCCGCCACCGTTTGAGCCGCTCCGTGTTGCTTCTAGCCACCATAAGCTTCGCCACCGTTCCCTGGTTCGATTCCACCCACTGGTCCTCCTCCTCCCTCACTCCAGAGCCCGGCACAACCGGTTTTGGAAGCTTCCCGTCGACGTCTCGCCGGGGTAAGCGTTCTCCTCATCTTTGCGCGGTTATGGTTGCTTTGGCCGGAGTTAGAGAGGTTAGTGGTGCTGCTTAGAGGTCTGGGACGATGTTTGAGGGTTTGTTCAGTTGAGCGCGACGTTGTTCCGGGCTAGAACGCGTTCGTCGCCATGGCGCTCCTCCGCCATGGTCGGCGCACGTGGGTAGCCTCGCTCGGACCTCCACCGGCCGAGCTGGTGCGCGCGCTGGGTGCGGGGAGGTTCGCTGGTGCTCATAGGGTAGCCGTTAGGGTTTGTCTCGTCGTGTTCGAGCCGCGGTTAGCTCGCCGCCGCGTGCTCCGGGCGTGCTCCCGCCATGGCCGGCGTGGTGCGCTCGGGCGTGCGGTGTTGCGCGGGCTGGCTAGAGTAGCGCATAGGGTGTCTCGTGTCTAGGCGAGGCTCGTGAGCCGGTCAGGGGGTGGGCTGGCGCGGTGAAGCTCGCCGGAGTGCGGCGCGCCATCGAGTCCCGCCGCCGTGCCACGAGGGAACTAGGGTTAGAGTTAGCCGGAGAAACTTAGGCTTAGAATGGATGCGCGTAAGTGAAGAGAGGCCCTAGGGCTAGTCGGTGTCGCCGGGGGACCTCGCCGCCGGCGAGAGTGCGGGGGTCAACGCCGGTGAGGCGCTCGGTCCGCGCGGGCTCTGTTCCGCGTGGACGGGGATCTCGGGGAAGAAGAAGAGAGAAGTCGGGGGGGTTTTTTGCAAAAAGACCAATTAGATTTTAGAATTAACTTTAAATCATATTTATCCACTGTTTTAATTCTAGAAAATTGTAGAAAAATCAGAAAAATATGAAATAAATTTTGATAAATTCCTTAGATTTTTCTTTATAATCTAAAAATGCTAAACCCTAAAAATTGTGATGTTTAGAATTTACTAATAATATCAACTTAGAAAATAATTATTTAAATTGGCTAAAATAGTATTAAAAATATTCTAAAATAGGATTCATGTTTTATAAACACTTTTATCAATAGATAAAGTGATAGATATGAGTAGAAAATAATTTTGGTATACTTAGGAATTTTCCTTTAATACATAAATAAAATAAATAGGAATTAATTCACCCACTTTATAAAATAACTTTTTCTTTAGGGGAAAGTTAGGTAGCTTGGTTGGCTTGCAACTGTATCGAGAAATGAAGTTGTGTTATGTTTTCAAACTATTGCATCTCTCATCACTAACTTGCATCGCATATAGAATCTGACGCCTCGGAAGTGGAGTACGTGGAATTCTCCGACGAGCCAGTTCAGTACGAAGAGGTTTTAGTGGTTGCTCCGGAATCCCAGGAAGTCACCGAAACTACTAACCTCTTTGAAACTCAAGGCAAGCTCCGGATTTCATCTTCACCTATTTATTTCCGAATATCACGAGTCCAAATATTATGTTTTGATATGTGCATTAAGTTAGGAGTTGAATGACAACTTTGATGCATGAACTACTCCTTGCTAGCACTACCCTTGTTAGGAAGAGAAGTAAATGGTTTATAGAGCATCCACGTAGTTATGCTTTGCTAGGGTTAAATGTGATAATAATAATCTAGGTGCTTACTAATCATAGATGAATCACATTTGAGAAAATAAGAGAAGAAAGAGTGGGCAGAAGATGATAGAATGGATTGAGGTAGCTCGATCCCTAGTTCTGCCTACTAGCTAAAGTCACTAAGGACCGTTCCGTTGTTTAAGCAATTGATCGAGTGATTCTACCTGGTTTCTTACTGGGTAATGGGGCCAGTAAAGCCGACTAGATTAGCTGGCTCGTTGATTGGAAATATCGCTTACCGGTGCTTGCTGGGTCGGAGAAAGGCGGGATCGTCATCTGGAACTCACGGGGTGGTCGCCAGACGTGGGGCCCACGTGGGGATGCGTTCCTGGGTTCGGTAAGGATATTTCCGGTCTTTGGCCCAACTAATTGAAAGGTTGTTGCGGGCAGCTGGCGCAGCTGTACGTGGCTGGTGGCTAGGTATCTCCTGCAGGATGTATATGGATCCGGATCAACACTACTCTTGGTTATGAGTGCACTTGATCAAATTTTAAACATCGTAGAGGAAACAAGTTGAACTATTATATGTGAGTGATTCAAAATGCTGTTTGAACCTAATATCACCTGAGTGAAAAAGGTATTTACCACTTAGTTGAGTAGCTAATACTAAATTGAAATAAAACTGTTATTTAAGGACACATTCCTAGTAAGCTTTTCTGCAAAGGTCGGGTCAGCCAACCAACCACCAAAAGCCTATTCATTCATCCTTGAGAGTCTTTTCTTTGGTAAGACGGGTAAGTCTTGCTGAGTACCTTTGTACTCAGGGTTCTTCCCTTTCTGTTTTTCCAGAGGAGATTCCACAAACCGAAGGAGATGAGGAGAGCCAGAAGCCCTAGAGCATCGGAGGTCCCAGATGGCTCTAGATGTTTAGAATTCTCCGAACTCTTCTGTCTCTTCAGTTGTACAAACCTAGTTTGTATTTTGGCTCTTGGTACTTTGGTTTGCAGTTAAGAGAGTTTCAAAACTCAGTTGTAATAATTCGTACCTTGTCGTATGTATGTAAAAAAGGTAATGCCTGTTGTGTTATCCCCAACCTGGTACGGATCCTAAGCTACGGTTAAGAAAAACTTGTCAGTGGATGATTCGGGATGTCCCGGGGACACTCGACAGACTACCGGATTTAAACTGTTTGAAGTGCGTGCGCGTGTTACCCTGAGTTAGGGTGGCTCGACGCACTTGAGCCAGTTTAAATTGGGCGGTTCTGCCACAGCTGGTATCAGAGCCGTGGGTTGGGGTAACTAAGAGGTGTTACTATTTTAAAAACTTCAGGGACCCTATTTTAAAGTATAAAAAGGTTGTGACATTAGGTGGCAGTAGTCTAATGGTTGTTGTTTTGCAGATGCTGACGGTAGCATATCGTAGATACGGTAGATTTTATACATAGGGAGAGTTATACGATGCCACCACATTTTTTTTATACGCGGGTGAGATATGGGTCTGTGAGGGCGTAGGAAAACGCTGCATCATGTGCATTGCATGTTTTCAAACTTTTCTTTGGGGGTTTTGGTGTGTGCCGTTGTTGACCTTGGTTGTCTCTACAGATGGAGACAATGGAGCATACGGATCAGGATGGCTGGACCCAGGGATGCTACCATGATCGCCCTGGTTTCACCAGAGTCTTGTGGCAGATCTTGCAAGAAAAGGGCTTTGAGGAGCCACCATTGTACATCTGGAAGCAGTTCGACACTCTGCAGCAGGTTGGGTGTACTGTCTATGTGCACATTCCAGAGTCCGAGACTCATGCTACATGGAAGCTGGACGAGACTCGAGTCCAGGGATTTGAGTTTGAGGATACTGTCCAGACTGCAGCCTTGACCGCTCTCACTGAGCTATGCCAGAAGAATAAGTTCGAGATTTGTACAAGCTCTGCCAGGTTCTTTTCGCTACAGGATCCAGAAGATGGGGTCTGGAAGCGTCGAGTCAAGGCCTTGAAGAACAAGGCAAGGGTGGAGAGCGATGAGATTGCAGCATCTTCAGTAGACTACATGGTGTCCATGTTCAGTCTCCTACAGATATGTCAGAAGAGTTATCAGCGCCAGAGGGAGAAGAACACGGATTTCAAGATGATGATGCTGGGAATGAAGTCTGGTCTGGAAGAAGCCCAGCGGGCCATGTTTGATAGAGAGCATGAGATGGAGAGATCTATGAGGGATATGGCTCGTAGGATGGACGAGAAGGATGCAGAGATCCAGCATCTCAAGGAAGTCGGGGCAGAGACTGCCGCAGCACGGATTGAAGCCATGGGAGTCAACACTCAGGAGATGCAGGCTCGCGTCTCGATGTTGCAGGATGAGATTGTCGCTTTGAGGACAGCCTTGGAGCAGTACGAGCATCTGGTAGCAGCTGCCAATCACCATGATGAAGCACCACCGGTTCCAGCTGAGGATCAGCCACAGCCAGCTCAGGAAGGGGCAGAGGAAGAGGTGGACATAGTAGGCATGGAGCCTGCTATAGCTGCACCACCAGCACCAGAGGGTGCGCAGTTCGCCGATGAGGTACTGGAAGGTTTCGAGGGTTTTGAGTTCGAGGTCGAGGAACACAATGAAGCACTGCCAGAGGATCCAAACGCGTTTGCATGGGCTAATGCAAATGCGGATGGGTTTGATCCTGAGGGACACGGACCACTGGAGTTCCATCCCGTGGTGGTGAACGAGGATAGTGATGAGGAAGACCCCAGTGAGATCCAGGGAGAGTCCGGCATGATATCTGAACCACTGTCATGTGAATGAGTATATATATGTGATATAGGATGGTTGTTGTATCTTTGTGAAAATGGTTCTGAAAGGAGTTTACCTTTTTTCTGTTGCAAGTCTTGATAAATCAGTCGAATGGAAGATAATGATTTCTTGCCTTGAACTTTTTGTAGTATGGCAAATCAAAGGAACCAGCAGTCGAGTTTGAGGGAGGATCCCAATACTCCACCTGGACCTCCTACCTTGACAGACGCGTTTGCTCACCTGATAAACTCCGGAACTGAGCAAACCCGGCTGCTGAACATGATTGCTCGGAATTTGGGCAACCGTTCGTCTGGAAGACAAGCTGGTCAGCAGGGAGTCACGTACTCTCGATTTCTAGAGACCCATCCACCTATCTTCAGTCAAGCTGAACATCCACTTGAAGCGCGAGAATGGATTCAGACTCTGGAGCAGAAGTTTCGGGTTATTCCCCAGTGTACGGAAGCCCAGAAGGTGGAGTTTGCAGGACTTCAGTTGCAAGGCCCCGCTGGTACCTGGTGGGCAAGTTTCTTGTCTCGCCAACCGGCGGGAGGAGCACTGAATTGGGAGTACTTCAAAACCATTTTCTGTGCTCACTTCATCCCTGAAGGTATCTTAAAGTTAAAGTTGGAGGAATTCCTGCGGTTACAGCAAGGTAACCGGAGTGTGCTGGATTATACTCGTGATTTTGAACATTTGGCCCAGTATGCTCCGGAACATGTTGACAGTGAGACTAAGAAGAGGGACTGTTATCTCCGAGGGCTTAACGTCCGGATGCAGGAGAAGCTGGTTACTTGCACCCTGCACAATTATGGAGAAGCAGTCAGTATGGCCATCTCAGCTGAGGCGAAGATGAAAGCATTGGATGAATCTCTCCGGCGGGAGGAAGCTCTGAAGAGAAAGAACCCTCCCGTGGGAGCCTCAAGCAGTGTCCCACCGCGATACAAGGTGGTATATCGGGGACCACCTCGTCCTACTTTCCGAGCCCCGCAACCGCAGCCGCCGCAGCAATCATGGGCGGTGAGGAGTCCGTATAATGCACCACGTCCAGTTAATCCTCAGTCCCAAGGTAACCGGTATCCGGCAACGCCAGGCAACAAGCAGCCCTGTTACAATTGTGGGCAAGCTGGACACTTTGCTCGTGATTGTCGTCTTCCCAAGCAGGGTGGTACTCAGAATATCAAGGCCCAAACTTCAGGGCAAGGCGTGGGTCAGAGGTTTGTGAGGAAGAAGGTTTTTAATGCCAAGACTAGACGAGTCCATTATATGAATGTTGAGGAAATACCGGAAGGGGAACCCGTTATGGCAGGTATGTTTCCTCTTAACAACCAACCCGCCGTTGTGTTATTTGATTCCGGTGCTTCGCATACCTTTATAAGCAAAGCTTTTGTTGAGAAACATCAATTAGCCACTCGAGAGTTAAGAAATAAGTATGTGATAGAATCTACAGGGGCAAAGCAAACTACTAATCTTGTGGCTAGTGATGTGGCTTTAAGTTTAGAGGGTCACTTGATAAATGTTCTACCCTTAGTTCTTGAGGATCAAGGGATTGATATAATTTTGGGAATGAATTGGATGACCCAGAACAAAGTATTGATAGATACAGGATCTAGGGAGATTTGTTTCACTAATGCTCTTGGTCGGGAGGTGAAGATCACTTTACCTGCCCATCAAACTTTAGATTGTATGGTCAGAAAGACGAGAGCAGTGACTCTCGAGTCAATACCGGTGGTTAATGAGTTTCCGGATGTCTTTCCGGAAGATCTACCGGGGTTACCACCCGTAAGAGAGGTGGAGTTTGCCATTGAGCTTGAACCTGGGACAGCTCCTATATCTAGAAGGTCTTATAGAATGCCACCTAAAGAACTAGCAGAACTGAAAGTGCAATTGCAAGAACTACTTGATAAAGGTTTTATTCGGCCCAGTGCATCTCCATGGGGTTGTCCGGCAATTTTTGTGAAAAAGAAAGATCACACCTTACGGTTATGTGTTGATTACCGTCCTCTGAATGCGGTAACCATCAAGAATAAATATCCCTTACCCCGGATTGATTTATTGTTTGATCAATTGGCTGGAGCAAAGGTCTTTTCTAAGATCGATCTCCGGTCTGGGTATCATCAGATCCGGATTAAGCCGGAAGATATCCCCAAAACGGCTTTCTCCACTAGATATGGTCTTTATGAATATCTAGTGATGTCTTTTGGATTAACAAATGCCCCAGCGCATTTTATGTACCTAATGAACACTGTGTTTATGCCTGAACTGGATAAATTTGTAGTGGTATTCATAGATGATATCTTAGTGTTCTCTAAGAATGAAGAAGAACATGCCGAGCACCTGCGCATCGTTTTGCAAAGGTTGAGAGATCATAAACTATATGCTAAATTGAGTAAATGTGAGTTTTGGTTGAAAAAGGTACCTTTCTTGGGTCATGTTTTATCGGCTGATGGTGTAGAAGTTGACCCGAGTAAGGTGGAGGAGGTGTTAAATTGGAAACCACCGCAATCGGTAACTCAGGTTAGGAGTTTTCTTGGGATGGCCGGCTATTACCGGCGGTTCATTCCAGATTTCTCCAAGATAGCTAAACCGTTAACTGAGTTACTTAAAAAGGACAATAAGTATGAATGGAGCGAGCAATGTGAGGAGGCATTTCAGAAGTTAAAGAAGTTGTTGACTACAGCTCCGGTTCTAGCTCAGCCTGATATAGAAAAGCCTTTTGATATATATTGTGATGCTTCCGGGAAAGGTTTAGGCTGTGTGTTGATGCAGGAGGGTAAGGTTATCGCTTATGCCTCCAGGCAGTTAAAGCGACATGAAGAAAATTACCCTACACATGATTTGGAACTTGCTGCCGTAGTGCACGCTCTTAAGATATGGCGACACTATCTGCTGGGAAGTGGGTGCCGTGTCTATTCCGACCACAAGAGTTTAAAGTACATCTTTACCCAATCCGAGTTGAACATGCGACAACGTAGGTGGTTGGAGTTGATTAAGGATTATAACCTGGATATTCACTACCATCCGGGTAAAGCTAATGTGGTAGCTGATGCTTTGAGCCGGAAGGCTCAATGTCATTGTTTAACCGTCCATAGAAGGGCGAAGACCCTATGTCAGGAGATGGAGGAAATGGGAATCGAAATGGTTATTCAAGGCTCTGTCAGGAATATTGTGATTCCCGACACCTTGAAAGAGCAGATTGAAAGAGCCCAATTAAAAGACAAGAAAATGAAAACCCTAAAGAAACGTATCGCTGAAGGAAAACCTGTTTGTTTTACTCAAGATGAAAATGGCATATTTTATTTCAGAAATAGAATTGTGGTCCCAAAAGATTGGGAGTTAAGGAGAAAAATCTTGGACGAGGCACATCTGTCTAGGTACTCCATTCATCCTGGGAGTACAAAAATGTACCATGACTTAAAACAGAGAGTCTGGTGGACTCGAATGAAGCGGGAAATTGCCCGTTATGTGTCGAGGTGTGACACCTGCCGAAGGGTGAAGCCTATCAATCAGAAGGCTGCAGGGTTGTTACAACCTTTGAGCGTTCCTGTGTGGAAATGGGAGGATATATCTATGGATTTTATTGTGGGTTTACCCACCACATCTAAGGGATATAATTCCATTTGGGTTATTGTTGATCGGTTAACTAAGTCAGCTCATTTCATACCGGTCAAGACGATATATCTCGCAAAGAAGTATGCAGAATTGTTCTTGGAACGGATTGTGTCTTTGCACGGGGTACCCAAGACCATTACGTCAGATAGAGGCTCACAGTTTGTATCCCGGTTTTGGGAACAACTACATCAAGTAATGGGTACCACCTTAATTCGGAGTTCTGCCTATCATCCACAAACCGGAGGGCAGACAGAGCGAGTCAACCAAATTCTGGAAGATATGTTGAGAGCATGTGTGTTGACTTTCTCTAAGAAATGGGATGAATGCTTACATCTGGCCGAATTCTCTTACAATAATAGTTATCAGTCCAGCATCCGAATGGCACCTTTTGAGGCTTTGTATGGCCGAAGATGTCGCACACCATTGAATTGGACGGAGGCTGGGGAAAGATTCACTTTCGGGCCGGATCTTGTTAAGGAAGCCGAGCAGAAGGTTGCTCAGATTCGTGAGCACTTAAGGATTGCTCAATCGCGACAAAAGAGCTATGCCGATAAAAGAAGAACGCCATTGCAATTTAAAGTGGGAGATTACGTCTATCTACGTGTATCTCCTATAAAGGGACTTCAAAGATTTGGAGTAAAAGGAAAGTTAGCTCCGAGGTATATTGGTCCGTACGAGATTCTGGAACGAAAAGGTTCGGTGGCTTATAGGCTAGCTTTGACTCCACAACTGTCGACTGTGCATGATGTATTCCATGTATCCCAGCTCAAGAAATGTTTACAAGTACCAGAAAAGGTTATCGGTGATACGCAAGTGGAACTAAGTTCCGATATGACGTATGAAGAGAAGCCAATCCGAATCTTGGATGAAAAGACTCGAGATACCAGAGCAAGAAGCATTAAGTTCTATAAAGTACAGTGGAGTAACCATACTCCCGAGGAAGCTACTTGGGAACAAGAATCATATTTGATTTCCCAGTATCCCGAGTTGTTTAAGTGAATAGCAAGGAAAGTCTTTGTACATATGTAAGATAAACTTGATGTTTCCGTTCCTTTATGAAGTAAGCAAAGACTTCGGGTAATGACACATTATCCTTTCCATTGTCAAAACTTGAGCTTTATCCCTACTGGAATCTCGGGACGAGATTCTTTTAAGGGGGAAGGGCTGTAACATCCCACCCTTTTTAGTTTATGTACATGTGTATGAATGGTTGGTTAAGTGAAAATGTGTAAAAAGAAAAAGAGAAAGGAGAAATGGTTGACTAAAGTCAACAAAGTGGTTAGATTTGAAAATTTTGAGAGACTAAGAATTTCTAAATGAAGTTTATGAGTTAAGCAACTTAATTGGCCATCACTGGTGAGAAAAATTTGAGAAAGGATGTTTCAAGTAAATGGGAGAAGGAAAATGGGAAAGGACACTATTCACAATCCGACACAAACACTTAACCACTTTGAGATTTCGGCTGAAATTTCATGTTGAGCAGCGATTTTGCAAGGCAGTTTAGCCATTGATCTGTGGGTGGTAAGCCCAAGGTGTCTTAAACAAAGTTGTTAAGGGAAGTATGAAGGACAACTTTTGTTTTTGGGTCACACTTATAAACTGGCTGGATCAAGGAGAAAATCACGAAAGAAAATCAGTCAGATTGTGTTTTCAGAAAGTTCAGTGTAGCTGACAGCCGATTTGAATTTGATCAAATTGAGATCGAATTTGAAGTCTTCTGCAGAAACTTCCAACTAGGAAGTTGTTCTACTGAATGTGAATTTCAAATTTGTCTTTAGCACCAGAGGCATGTTCTATTCAAATTTCGAGAGTAATTTGCAAAATTCAGTTAAGGTTTCTGAAATTGGGGACAAGTTGCAGCAGGGACTTTGAAGCTCAAATTCGACTTCAATTCGTGCTCAAATGAGTGAAGTGTCAAAATAAGAAATGAAATTTAATGATCCAGCTACAAGTTTCATGTTGGGAGTTTTTGATGTTGCCATATGAATTTGGGAGAAATTGAGGTTTCAATCTCGGGAAGAATGGACGTTGAAAGGGGGATTGATGACGTCATGCCTAGCAGGCAGCTGCCGGCGACGAGCGTCGCGACCACTTCGCCGGTCACGCATCGACTCCGGGGAAGGACAGCATGGGCGGTGTCGCAGCTGGAGGTGTCGAACGCCGCTGCATCGCTCGGTCGATATAGCCGAGGCCCCGGTCTTCTCTTTCCCCTTTTCGCCGCGAGCTCCTCTGCGTTCCTCCGTCGCCGCCGTTGAGCCGGAGTTGCCCCGCCACCGTTTGAGCCGCTCCGTGTTGCTTCTAGCCACCATAAGCTTCGCCACCGTTTCCTGGTTCGATTCCACCCACTGGTCCTCCTCCTCCCTCACTCCAGAGCCCGGCACAACCGGTTTTGGAAGCTTCCCGTCGACGTCTCGCCGGGGTAAGCGTTCTCCTCATCTTTGCGCGGTTATGGTTGCTTTGGCCGGAGTTAGAGAGGTTAGTGGTGCTGCTTAGAGGTCTGGGACGATGTTTGAGGGTTTGTTCAGTTGAGCGCGACGTTGTTCCGGGCTAGAACGCGTTCGTCGCCATGGCGCTCCTCCGCCATGGTCGGCGCACGTGGGTAGCCTCGCTCGGACCTCCACCGGCCGAGCTGGTGCGCGCGCTGGGTGCGGGGAGGTTCGCTGGTGCTCGTAGGGTAGCCGTTAGGGTTTGTCTCGTCGTGTTCGAGCCGCGGTTAGCTCGCCGCCGCGTGCTCCGGGCGTGCTCCCGCCATGGCCGGCGTGGTGCACTCGGGCGTGCGGTGTTGCGCGGGCTGGCTAGAGTAGCGCATAGGGTGTCTCGTGTCTAGGCGAGGCTCGTGAGCCGGTCAGGGGGTGGGCTGGCGCGGTGAAGCTCGCCGAAGTGCGGCGCGCCATCGAGTCCCGCCGCCGTGCCGCGAGGGAACTAGGGTTAGAGTTAGCCGGAGAAACTTAGGCTTAGAATGGATGCGCGTAAGTGAAGAGAGGCCCTAGGGCTAGTCGGTGTCGCCGGGGGACCTCGCCGCCGGCGAGAGTGCGGGGGTCAACGCCGGTGAGGCGCTCGGTCCGCGCGGGCTCTGTTCCGCGTGGCCGGGGATCTCGGGGAAGAAGAAGAGAGAAGTCGGGGGGGTTTTTTGCAAAAAGACCAATTAGATTTTAGAATTAACTTTAAATCATATTTATTTAACTTTAAAATTGTAGAAAAATCAGAAAAATATGAAATAAATTTTGATAAATTCCTTAGATTTTTCTTTATAATCTAAAAATGCTAAACCCTAAAAATTGTGATGTTTAGAATTTACTAATAATATCAACTTAGAAAATAATTATTTAAATTGGCTAAAATAGTATTAAAAATATTCTAAAATAGGATTCATGTTTTATAAACACTTTTATCAATAGATAAAGTGATAGATATGAGTAGAAAATAATTTTGGTATACTTAGGAATTTTCCTTTAATACATAAATAAAAGAAATAGGAATTAATTCACCCACTTTATAAAATAACTTTTTCTTTAGGGGAAAGTTAGGTAGCTTGGTTGGCTTGCAACTGTATCGAGAAATGAAGTTGTGTTATGTTTTCAAACTATTGCATCTCTCATCACTAACTTGCATCGCATATAGAATCTGACGCCTCGGAAGTGGAGTACGTGGAATTCTCCGACGAGCCAGTTCAGTACGAAGAGGTTTTAGTGGTTGCTCCGGAATCCCAGGAAGTCACCGAAACTACTAACCTCTTTGAAACTCAAGGCAAGCTCCGGATTTCATCTTCACCTATTTATTTCCGAATATCACGAGTCCAAATATTATGTTTTTATATGTGCATTAAGTTAGGAGTTGAATGACAACTTTGATGCATGAACTACTCCTTGCTAGCACTACCCTTGTTAGGAAGAGAAGTAAATGGTTTATAGAGCATCCACGTAGTTATGCTTTGCTAGGGTTAAATGTGATAATAATAATCTAGGTGCTTACTAATCATAGATGAATCACATTTGAGAAAATAAGAGAAGAAAGAGTGGGCAGAAGATGATAGAATGGATTGAGGTAGCTCGATCCCTAGTTCTGCCTACTAGCTAAAGTCACTAAGGACCGTTCCGTTGTTTAAGCAATTGATCGAGTGATTCTACCTGGTTTCTTACTGGGTAATGGGGCCAGTAAAGCCGACTAGATTAGCTGGCTCGTTGATTGGAAATATCGCTTACCGGTGCTTGCTGGGTCGGAGAAAGGCGGGATCGTCATCTGGAACTCACGGGGTGGTCGCCAGACGTGGGGCCCACGTGGGGATGCGTTCCCGGGTTCGGGTAAGGATATTTCCGGTCTTTGGCCCAACTAATTGAAAGGTTGTTGCGGACAGCTAGCGCAGCTGTACGTGGCTGGTGGCTAGGTATCTCCTGCAGGATGTATATGGATCCGGATCAACACTACTCTTGGTTATGAGTGCACTTGATCAAATTTTAAACATCGTAGAGGAAACAAGTTGAACTATTATACGTGAGTGATTCAAAATGCTGTTTGAACCTAATATCACCTGAGTGAAAAAGGTATTTACCACTTAGTTGAGTAGCTAATACTAAATTGAAATAAAACTGTTATTTAAGGACACATTCCTAGTAAGCTTTTCTGCAAAGGTCGGGTCAGCCAACCAACCACCAAAAGCCTATTCATTCATCCTTGAGAGTCTTTTCTTTGGTAAGACGGGTAAGTCTTGCTGAGTACCTTTGTACTCAGGGTTCTTCCCTTTCTGTTTTTCCAGAGGAGATTCCACAAACCGAAGGAGATGAGGAGAGCCAGAAGCCCTAGAGCATCGGAGGTCCCAGATGGCTCTAGATGTTTAGAATTCTCCGAACTCTTCTGTCTCTTCAGTTGTACAAACCTAGTTTGTATTTTGGCTCTTGGTACTTTGGTTTGCAGTTAAGAGAGTTTCAAAACTCAGTTGTAATAATTCGTACCTTGTCGTATGTATGTAAAAAAGGTAATGCCTGTTGTGTTATCCCCAACCTGGTACGGATCCTAAGCTACGGTTAAGAAAAACTTGTCAGTGGATGATTCGGGATGTCCCGGGGACACTCGACAGACTACCGGATTTAAACTGTTTGAAGTGCGTGCGCGTGTTACCCTGAGTTAGGGTGGCTCGACGCACTTGAGCCAGTTTAAATTGGGCGGTTCTGCCACATTCACCACTCGAATGTCCTTCAACTCTGTGCCTTCAGCATGATTGACCTGACCGGGCTCTGTTGATTTGGTTGTCTGATACTCAATCTTCTCCCCTGATGGAGCCACTAACTGAACTGCACGCTTAGAACACTGTATGACTGCATCGTACTTTGCTAGCAAGCTCATTCCCAAAATCAGATCCATCCCGATAGAGTTTAGGACTATAGGGTGTGCTAAGAAGTCTACCCCCCTTATGTTAACTACTACATTAGGACAACGTAATATGGCCCGAAGTTCTCCCCCTGGTGAGTTAACTAGCATAGTGTTCCCCATAGGTCGCATAAGCATCAAGTTCTTTTTCACGAAATCAGCAGATATAAAAGCATGCGAAGCTCCAGAATCAAACAAAACTGTAGCAGGTTGTGAGTTGACCGGAAACGTACCGACTACCACATCTGTGGCTCCTTCTGCAGTTTCTGCTCCCATATGGTTGAGCTTGCCCTTGGCGTAGTTCTGCTGACCACGGTTCCCCTGTGCCTGCTGCTGATTTCCATTCTGCGCTGGTTGTGTTCCTGTCTTTTGGTTGTTATTCTGACTGGTGGAGTTCTGGACCCTCCGAGGGCAAGAGTCAGCATAATGTCCTTGTTCTCCACAGTGGTAGCACGCCCTTGGGCCGATAGGAATGGTGTTAGCCTGGGTAGTGCGCGAAGCCTGAGTGTTCTGCTGCACGTTCTGGTAGCGCTGCTGTTGCTGCTGTGGTGGTGGATACTTGGGACGCTGCTGGTTCTGACCGCGGTTCTGAAGGCTTGACTGTCCCTGAGTGCGCTGCTGATTTACCTGCTGGGGGTTGTAGCAGGAGCGGACGTTGCTGCCAGATTGCTGGTTCATGAACTTTCTCTTCTTGTCCTCAATCTCACGGCGCTTGTGCTCCACCATCAGGGCACCATCGACCAGCCCGCCGAAGGTTGGGAAGGTGATGCACATCAACTGCAGCTGCAAGGTATCCTGGAGTCCACTCCAGAAGCAAGTCTGCCTCTTCTCGTCTGTCGACACCTCATCTGGTGCATAGCGGGCCAGCTCGAGAAACTTGTCACGGTAGGCAGTGACACTTATTCCTTCCTGCGTCAGGGCTAGGAACTCTTTCTTCTTCAGGACCGTCAGTCCCTCAGGCACATGGTGAGCACGAAAGTCGTCACTGAACCGCTGCCAGGTGATCTGGTCGCGATCGGGTTGGGCATATTGGTATGCCACCCACCAGTCAAGAGCGGCTCCTTCAAACTGTCCAGAGGCGTAGAGCACCTTCTCCCTGTCATCACACTGAGCAATGTCGAGCTGTCTCTCCACTGCCTTGATCCAGTCTTCTGCTTCCATCGGGTCCTTGGCGCGGGAGAACTTTGGCAGGCGCCCCTTCAAGAACTCTCCCCTCTTGTCCCGGATGGGCTGGGGAGGTGGCTGAACAGGTGGATTCTGTAGGTTCTGCTGCATCAAAGCTATGGCCTGGGTCAACTGTTGCATCGTCTGCGTCTGCATGCGGACCAGATCCTCCATGGTGGGCGGCTGGTTCTGGTTCTGATTCTGATTCTGGTTCTGGTTCTGGTTTTGATTGCCACCACCCGACGATCCTCTTGTCCCAACCATCTGTCACAGATCAAAATCCCGACATTCACAATCACAGTCATGTCTGAACCAGGGTAAAGAACAGAAGCAATCCACTGACAAGATAAGGAACTCGGGCGATAGGAAAGATAATAGATGATGTGCAAAGGAGAGGTTAGGAACCCAACTATCTACCCATTAAATACCTTATACCTTAGTCCAATACTAGATGATTGCAGACTTTCATCCACGCTCATCACAATCATTACAAAGATCCAAATCACACATAAGCATAACGACAATTCATTCAAGCATTTAAAGACATGGTTCACACAAGACTCGACACTCTTAGACTAGTTTTGGACCCGAAAACGTTCTATTTGATCTCTATTACAACTTATGGTAGCATTTAGGGTCGATGGTGGTGTGGTAAGCTAGGGTGCTATATCTAGTCCTTCTAGGTGGTGGCGACTGTGCACCGAACTCTGGACTGCATGGCGCAGGTTCTCCCAGCTGGTGCTGCAGCTCCTCATTCTTCTGTTGTTGTTGCTCTAACTCCACGGACTTGGTCTCTAGCTCCTCGGGGTCCCCTTCTTCGGCCTACTGCCTAAGAAGCTACTTGTAGGCATCCGGGTTGCGTGCCACCAATGGGTACTCATCGATGTGGGGTGGAAGGTAGCCATCAGTGCTCTTGCGGACTGTCTATTTCTGTCGAGCCATCTATGGAAGTGAAAACTAGAGGAGGGCCTTAGATTAAAGCTTAGAAAATTTTCAAAAAGGTCAGAGGTAGAATAGAACACCATTTTTCAACAGAAACTCAACTCTAGGATGTAAAATAATTTTTAGAGCAAGGATTTAGCAAGTTCTAATCGACCGTTCTATCTAGGTTGTGATCCTAAAGTCAGCACGGCTCTGATACCAACTTTGTAACACCCAGATTTCCAAGAAATCCGATTGCTTCCATATGTGTGCCTAGGATGTCCACAGAACACATATAGATTACAAATATTGAATTACAGAGAACACAATGCTCGAATAAAATAGTTTACATCAGAGTTTAACACAAAACATAGTCTTAAACAAATAACACAGCGGAAGTCTTAATATTATTAAACGTTTCATAACTAGTAGAGCCTCAAGTCCACAGGGACACCGACTGGTTGAACACAGCTAGAAGTACGGCAGATCCTCCGGGATTTTGTTGAATAGTTGCAAGTGTAAGTAAACCATCTTACTTAACAAGTATAACACGGGTTATGCAAGAACAAAAGGCTTGACACGGTTATACTGCATTAGCACTTTTAGTTGTTTCATTTTATTATCATCCAATTTACTACAAATGAGTAGAACCCAATGTATAAACCCATTAATAATAATGTATAAGTAATTATAGAACAAACCAACATCAATCACTAACTTCATCTTCTAATTAAAAAGGATCCAGACCGCTCATAACTGTGAGCACGGCTATCATGATAGATCAACACTCTGCAGAGGTTTCGCCCTTTACCCGCCGGTCACATAAGTCCAAAAGAATTTATGTTACGAGGACTTTCACAAAACACCCTAACAAGCACAGTAGCCGTTTTGGTTCAACATAGGCAGCATAACCTGAGGCATCGAGATTGACGTACGCTCAGGGCGCAACGTGAGGGGGTCAATGGCGTCCAGAGCGAGAGCGCAATCATCGCAACGTGTGAAGCTGCCGTACATCGGGCGCTTACATCACGGGTCTTTGCCTAACAAGACATAGCCAACGGATAAAACCGTCCTCGATGGATCAAACTATACTCTCACGAATGTTCCCCACATACGCCTTTCGGTAACCACTGGCGAGCTAGATACGTACAAGTTAATTATCTAAGACCAGAGCCATTATAGTTCCAACGGCGGCGAACAGGTTCCTGGGTTGTCGCTTTAAGAACCGGACCTTATGGAGAGACATTAGAACAAAACACGAAGCACATGCTCTAATTCCCTAGACCAAACCTTATAGAGACACTAGAACAAAGCACACAGCACATGCTCTAGTTCCCCGAACCATGTTGCTAAAAAGCATCTTTTAACCATCATTGAAGTGAACCATTAATTCAATATTAACATAAAAATAAATGTTGGTTGCAGCGCGTAGCATAGACTAACCATAATGCATAAAACCCAGGTAAACAAGGAATAAGGTAAAGACTAGGATATCCTTAGTGTATATCAATATTAGACACATGCATATGATTTGTGTGATTAACCGCTGTATAGGTAACAAGGATGGTCCGTGTTATACTTGCCTTCCTCAGCGAACTGCTGCTCCACCTGCTCTTCGGGAACGGGATCGTCGGCGAACTCGAACGGCTCGTCCACTACTCACATCGATTACCACACAAGCATCCACACATACATGCAAACAAGATATTTAATTAGAACAGCACACCAAACATAAACAAAAGATGAAAAGAAGGCTTTAGAGTTACTGTACGCTTCACTACGAACACATGAGCGCGAAAATCACTCAAATCGGACTTAAAACAGAGAAACTACGCTTAAAACGGGCTCTAGGGGCTTGCTGGTAAAGGTTTTAGGCTCCCAGGGGTGTTTTTGAAAGAAACCAGGGACCTAAAACATAATTTTGTATAAAAACCCGAGGGCTACAGGGTAAAACTGCCATCGCGGGCACTATTTTTCAAAAGAGCAGGGGCTAAACCGAAAGAAAAAGGACTAAACTGTAATTATTTTTGAACTATGCTGGACCGCGGGTTGATTTTCAGAAAACAGAGGGGCTCTTTTGCAAGACAAGCACAACGGCGGCTGGATGCTGACGTCGGCTGACGTCACGGTGGACCGGACCGTAGACCGGCCATGAACCGCGGTTCACGGGTTCACGGTGAACCGGCTCGGTTTAACTCGGGTTTTAGATCTGGCCGTCGGTTTTGAATCCTACGGCTGAGAATAGATCGGGCGCTGGGGTCGCCGGGGACGGCAGCTTGCGGCGGCGCGTGCTGCGGTGCATGGCCGGAGTTGCCTCGGCTCGGCGCTACGGTGGACCAAAGCTCACCGCGATTTGCTCAAAAGAGAGAGAGGAAGATGGAGAACTCGTTTTGGGGGTCATCATCGAAGCTCTGGCGGCGTAGGTGGCTGGCGACGTGCGGCGGCGGTCGAGAGGCTCCGGCGAGCTTGCGCAAGCGCGGGAGAGCGAGGGAGAGGGGGAAGAGATGGCTTGGCGTGTTCCTTACCACACGGCGAAGCTCCGAGGCAAGCTTTTGGCGGCGATGAGGCTGTGGAGCGATGGATTGGCGGCGGCGGCTCGAAAAGAGGGCGGCGGCTAGGGTTTTGAAGGAGGGGGGGTTGGCGGTAGCTTTATAGGGGCCCCGGGGTTCCTTGGCGTGCGGGCAAGCCCGGGCGAAAGCGTGCGCGAGGCGGATTCGCGACGGCGCGAATCTCGGGCGGCGGTGCGGTGTCCGGCTCGAACACGGTGAGAGGTAGAAGGAGCAACTGACGCATGGGGCCAGCGCGTCAGCGGCTGCGGGAGGGAGAGAGCACGCGGCTGGAGAAGGAAAGGGCGCTGACAGGTGGGCCCGGCTGGTCAGCGGCTCAGAGAGAGAGAGAGGGCGCGCGGAGCGGGCCGCAGCGGTGAGCTGGCGCTGTTGCTGGGCTGGCCCTGCTGGGCCGCGCGAGGAGAAGAGAGAAGATAGGCCGCGGGGAAGAAAGAAAGAAGAAGCTGGCTGCTGGGCTGAAAAGGAAGAAGGAAAAAGAGAGAGAAAAGAAAAGGTTTTTCTTTTATTCAAACACTCATTTGAATTCAAATTCAATTCAAATTTGAATTCAACAATCAAAAATAAATGCACCAGCATGAATGCAACAATAATGTTTCTATACCCTGTATTTGCTTTTAATTATTCAATATTTTATTTTCCCTGCATTTTTCATGAGCACGTGAATATAAAAGCCAATTATTTACTAAATTTTAAATAGGGCAGTTTTAGGGTGTTACAACAACAGATTGTGGACCTTGCTGAAAACGCTTCATTTTATTATGCAACTCTCGGGCATAATAGAAAGGAACAAATCTATGTTGCATACCAGCTTTTAATTGAGCCCAAGTGGTGGGAATGGTAGTGGGGTGTTTTTGGTTATAATCACGCCACCAAAGTGAAGCAAAATCAGTAAATGCACTAATAGCAGCATTAACTTGTGCACTAGCAGGAATATCATGACAAGAAAAATTCTGTTCAACCTCTAATTCCCAATCAAGATATGCAGCACGATCATATTTGCCATTATAAGATGGTATATTAAATGGAATCTTAGCAAATGAATCATTAGCTGGGTGACGTACCACACGGCGGGCATCGTCGCGACGATCTCCATTCTCCTGCAACTTTGTGATCTAAGTGGTCATTGCATCGAGCCGTGCCACAATGGTGTTGAGTGTGGTATTAATGGCCGTCTATGCAACGTCGAGTTGATCGAACCGCTTGTTTAACGAGGTGATCGTCGAATCACGCCGTACGTGCGTCGCCTTCATGTTCACGGCAAGCCCGTCAACTTGCGTCTGCATGTTGTGCAACTGGTCATCCATGGTGCCATCAACGTCTCCTGCCATGGTTAGCGTAAACACAAAACAAAATCGACGACAACAATATGACAAGGGTGTAACGGCTCACAAGGCGCTCACTACAATGCTGTTATCAAATTCTTGTACGTTCTTAACAACCACAAGTCGTACCGGCGAGAGATTGGAGGAGCGATTGCCTAGAGCGATTGGTGGGAGGTGACCCTCACGATCCGACTACGACGAGCGAACCCAAAGCGCCAATGCAATCGCTGAACCAACTCCCTATGGTTACCGATCCTGCGGAAGCAAAATCAGCCTGATCACGAAGATCAATTCCTGTTACGTAATCGAAAAACGAATAAGAATAAGAGGTGAGCAATCTATGTATCACTCAAAGATGGAGTCCTAAATTACAGGATGTCAGTGCGAACTAGGGGGGAGGAGTTGTCCAGGGCAGGCGCGATCCAAGGAAAGGAGGATCGTGCGATCTGTGTCGGTCTTTCTTTTCTTTCTTTTTTGTTTCTTGACTTGCCAAAACAGAAAACAAGGCAGGGGAAAGAAAATCACGAGTGGGGGATGGATGTTGCGGGAAGGGTGGGAACTCACGCGTGGACCGGCGGCTGGGAAAATACAGAGGGCAGTATGGCGCGGGGCACTAGGGTAAGTAGGAGAGAAAAAAAATTGGTGATAGAAACACAAGATAACCAACAACAATTGAACGCGTATGCACACAAATTCAACAATGCAAATTATTGAAAGAAAAGTGCAAGGCTCAAAAAGGTGCTGGGACAATGATCTAACCTGAAAAATAAATTATTTGTTTTGGTTTTGTGGACTGTAGGAAGGGAAAAACACTCGATAAACTCACCGATTAACCTGGAATCCTAATACCACTTGATAGAGCTGGAGTGCCCGATCTTTCGGTGAGTGGGGATAACTTCGATTGGTGGGAGGTGACCCTCACGATCCGACTACGACGAGCGAATCCGAAGCGCCAATGCAATCGCTGAACCAACTCCCTGTGGTTACCGATCCTGCGGAAACAAAATCAGCCTGATCACGAAGATCAATTCATGTACGCAATCAAAGAACGAACAAAAACGAGAGGCGAGCAATCTATAAATCACTCGAAGGTGGAGTCCTGAATTACACGAGGTCAGTGCGTATTTGCACGTGATCCGGTTTAGCAGAGGCTAACTTGTAAAACAAAACTTAAGTCTTAAAACAAAAGAGAGGTCTATCTAAATAGGGGAACGCAGGTGGGGGCGCATGCCCCCTGGCGGCCAGGGAGGGGGCCACATTCCCTAGGGCGCCCAGGGGGCGCATGCCCCTTGACTGAACCCTATTTGGGCCAGCGTCTCGTGTTTTGGGCCTCCACCTTGGTGACTCAAATTGAATTAGCCTTGGGCCTCCTTTATGACTTGGACAACCTTGTTTGACTCCTCCTTCTCTAACGCATAATCCAATCATAGTTGTATGCATGTGTGTCATGTTCTCATCATCCTCCCCTTCTTGAGGAAAAGTCGTCCTCGGCATCGATTGTACTTGAAACCGATCCTGCATATTCGCATCATCCTCCCCCTCTTGAGGAAAAGTCGTCCTCGGCGTCGATTGTACTTTGAACCGATCCTGCACAACACAAGGGAGAATGGGGTTTCGAAAACAAAGAAAATCAAAATTATTATGGTGAGGGATGTCACCATGTTTCGAATTGTCGAATGTGTCATCGCGCATAGAAAATTTAACAAACATGTAGGCTTCTTGATCGGACGACACACAATGTGTGGCAACACTATCCTGCAAAAGATTAGTACCAACAAAAGACAGCAGGGATAGGTAGTGACCAGCATTGCTCCCCTTCTTGGGAGGAAACTTGTTTCACCAAAACTGAGCTAGAGGAAGGTGAATTAATATGTATAGGATGGCTGCCCTCTAGTGGGTCAAAATTAGGCAAAACAAAAGGATAGCCAAGATTTACACAAATATACACTCGATGTATATATTCTCCTTTGTTGCTATAGTTTCCAATAGCATGATATTTGTGTCTAGAAAACCATGGCAAATCAGCATATTTAGAAATGTTTTCTTCTAAACAATCTAGATTACACAAAACATTAAATTCAATGTAACCCATAGTATGTAAAGAAGACAACATCGCAAGCTCATCGGTCGTGCTTGAAATATGAATGACATGTTTAAGTTCAGCACAAGTGTGTTGTTTTAATGCATGTACAATAGACGTATTATCACACAAATCAAGAATAGGGTCCACTAACAATTGATTTATGATATCATGAGGTGTGGAAAATTTCAGCACATTAGAAGGAGTCTCACCAGCCGTGAGTGGAGCACCTGGAGCAGGACCATTGCTCTCCATGTCAATAAGAGCAATAGGTGCATTGTCAAGTGATGGTTCTGAATTTGCACATGAGGTTGTAGAAGGAGCACCGCCTGTGGTCGTAGGTGCTGCAAGTGTGGCTGTCCTCTCGCGTAGTGTAGTGCTAGTCGTGGATAGCGCGGGAAGAGTAGGAACTGCGCTGAATGATGTACTGTGTCCTGCAAAAGAGTTAGGATATGTCTTCGAGCGGCGTCCCTGCACTGCACATTCAGCTTAGCATGCAGACTCAAACAATGTGGTCATATCAGCATAATCGTGACAGCCAAGGATCTCCTGAATTTCGCAGTTCAAACCACCGCGAAAACGTGCCATAGCAGCATCGTCCGTCTCACATAAACCACAACGAATCATACACTTTTTTATTTCCTGGAAATATTCCACAACAGATTGTGGACCTTGCTGAAAACGCTTCATTTTATTATCAACTCTCGGGCATAATAGAAAGGAACAAATCTATGTCGCATACCAGCTTTTAATTGAGCCCAAGTGGTGGGAATGGTAGTGGGGTGTTTTTGGTTATAATCACGCCACCAAAGTGAAGCAAAATCAGTAAATGCACTAATAGCAGCATTAACTTGTGCACTAGCAGGAATATCATGACAAGAAAAATTCTGTTCGACCTCTAATTCCCAATCAAGATATGCAGCACGATCATATTTGCCATTATAAGATGGTATATTAAATGGAATCTTAGCAAATGAATCATTAGCTGGGTGACGTACCACACGGCGGGCATCGTCGCGACGATCTCCATTCTCCTGCAACTTTGTGATCGTAGTGGTCATTGATCGAGCCGTGCCACAATGGTGTTGAGTGTGGTATTAATGGCCGTCTATGCGACGTCGAGTTGATCGAACCGCTTGTTTAACGAGGTGATCGTCGAATCACGCCGCACGTGCGTCGCCTTCATGTTCACGGCAAGTCCGTCAACTTGCGTCTGCATGTCTTGCAACTGGTCATCCATGGTGCCGTCGACGTCTCCTGCCATGGTTAGCGCAAACACAAAACAATATCAACGACAACAATATGATCATTGAACTACCCTTCACCAAAGTTTGAATAATAACCGGAAATGGTGCTGAAATTCTACTGAAAACAGTTCTGCTTACACTGTCGTTTCGAGCCTAAAAAACCCATCAAACGAAAAAGTGTCAAATATGAAAGTTGTCACAAATGTTGTCTAGTTTGTGCTGTAGAAATTTTAACAATTTTGTTTCAGTAAATTGAGAGTTATGCTTAAAATGGTGACCCCTTTTCTGCTGGAATTTCCTAGGAACAGTGAGATAGAAATTGAATTTTTTCAGCTTGTTAACGACAGTTTCTGCTCAAAACTTCACCATGACACTTGTTCCAAATTACTTAAAGAATGTTCTGGCCAAGTTTGGGAATTTTTGGGTTTGTAGACTTTGAGTTTTACCATTTTTACTACACTGTCCAGAATCTGTTTTTATTTCTTGACGCTAACTGGTTCTCACACTTGACCTTTTTGTTCAGATGGACGGCCACGCTGTAACACCCAGATTTCCAAGAAATCCGAATGCTTCCATATGTGTGCCCAGGATGTCCACAGAACACATATAGATCACAAATATTGAATCATAGAGAACACAATGCTCGAATAAAATAGTTTATATCAGAGTTTAACACAAGACATAGTCTTAAACAAATAACACAGCGGAAGACTTAATATTAATAAACGCCTTAACTAGGTAGAGCCTCAAATCCACAGGGACACCGACTGGTTGAACACAGCTAGAAGTACGGCAGATCCTCCGGAAACTCAGCAAGCGACTGATCATTCAAGGCTCCATCTGTTACCCATCCGGGATTTTGTTGAATAGTTGCAAGTGTAAGTAAACCATCTTACTTAACAAGTATAACACGGGTTATGTAAAAACAAAAGGCTTGACACGGTTATACTGCATTAGCACTTTTAGTTGTTTCATTTTATTATCATCCAATTTACTACAAATGAGTAGATCCCAAGTATAAACCCATTAATAAGGTATAAGTGATTATAGAACAAACCAACATCAACCACTAATATCATCTTCTAATCAAAAAGGATCCAGGCCGCTCGTATCCGTGAGCACGGCTATCATGATAGATCAACACTCTGCAGAGGTTTCGCCCTTTACCCGCCGGTCACATAAATCCAAAAGAACTTATGTTACGAGGACTTTCACAAAACACCCTAACAAGCAAAGTAGCCGTTTTGGTTCAACATAGGCAGCATAACCCGAGGCATCGAGATTGACGTACGCTCAGGGCGCAACGTGAGGGGGGTCAATGGCGTCCAGAGCGAGAGCGCAATCATCGCAACGTGTGAAGCTGCCGTACATCGGGCGCTTAGATCACGGGACTTTGCCTAACGAGACATAGCCAACGGATAAAAACCGTCCTCGATGGATCAAACTATACTCACGAATATTCCTGTGGCGGTCCACCCCGAAATTATTCCAAGTTAAGTACCTCGGACCACTAATCACGCGGTCAGGCACTTAATCCGGAATAAGCTGGAGCGCCGTCGGATTAAACCCGATTAAACCACGTACTTTTCTCGATCGAAACAACAGCACGCCCACACGAAGGTGAGTTCCAGAGATTACAACATTCCACAAATTAACATACACAAATAGTATCTCAAAGTTATTACAAACCAAGTTTGAAATGAAATCAGAGTATCAAAGTCTTGCAGCGGAAATAAAATAGTTCATTGCAGCGGAAGAATATAATCTAACGACGATACAAATAACTCCGTGCTGAAGCCTGCCACGAAGCTACTCCTCCCGATCCTCGGCATAGGACGGAACCCATTCGATGTGCCAGCCAGGTGGAACCTGGGCAGGCCAAGACAAAGCATCCACATCCAAAGGTATACCTGTAAAATATTGCCACAAGCAAGGCTGAGTATACTAATACTCAGCAAGGCTTACCCGTCGGGTGAAATCTATATCACCGACATCTAGACAATGAGAGGCTTTTGGCTGGTGGGTTTGTTTGCCAAAAAGCAACTAAATAAGTCCTTGCTTTCAAGTTTTAGCATCATATTCTAGTAAATTTAACCATTCTAGATTAGCATCCTCTCTAAGCATACAAGTGGTGCAATACAATTTAATTCATAGAACAAGTTTATAAATCTCAAAGTTCCACTTGTTACTCAATGTAGCAGGGCGGTCAAGCAGTCTCATTAACCGCGAGAAGCGGACAGTTCGAACCGAATTTGTGCTACCTGGCCAGGGGAAACCCAACACACACGGATACTCTGCTTGCTATAAAAGGTACAAGCATTTCCCAACCTTTCCCATCGATCCACAATTCGGAACCGGGTCCATTTCCTTAGGATAAAGGTTTACTGCTTCACTCACAGCATCACGCATATATCCACAAGTGTACGGCAGGGGAAAACAAAGTTTCCAAGGAGAGATGGCTATCGGCCCTAGCTGCTTCAATCTGGTACCGGGCTTACCGATCCCCATACATCGGCATGCATGTGGTACGTTCAAAAACTTGACACACTCAACCACACGTTTCGACCTTAAATCAATTATCATACACGGACGGGAGATCTACATCTATCATCCCGCCCGTCAATCCTTATGATTCCAACATAAGTAAAGACAAGCAATTCCTATGTCTCGCGAGTGACAGGAAATCACTCGACTTGTAACGGACCTATAGCAAATGCACTATCGATCCCTTTCATACTAGTATTGCAAGTCATAGGTACTAGAAAAATTTGCAGCTACGGTATTCAATCAACTCCTATAAACGTAAATGCACAAACATAAGGAATTCAAAGTGCATAATTTTGTAAAGTTAGGTTATGCTCCGGGGCTTGCCTTCTTGCTCGGACTGGGGGTTAGCCTCCGGGTTGGTCACTTCTACACCGGCACCGTGCTCCGGGACTCCTTCCTCGTCTGCGGGGATGAGGGTGTAGTCGCCGTCTGGGATAGCGCCTTCTACATGATATGCACAGTTTAAGGCGGCTGCCTTTAGATCCTAAGACTAAGGCCTTGAAGGCCATATTCACCTAGACATGCTTAGGCATTTCTATTTTCTTCACAAAAGCAGTGTAGGTGTGGAAAAAGTTTTAGTTGAATTCGATGGTGATTGTGAACATATATAAAAGAATTATATTTATTTCTTCACAAAGTTGGGTGCTGTTCTGGAATTTCAGATTCTATCCATTCTATATTAACCAATTAACCAAAAAGGTTTATTCTTTTATATAAATCAATTTCCATCTAGATTCCTTCTCATTTTTGTTCCTCCATTTCTGTTCATCAATTTTAGCTATAAACTTTATGACAGCTACTGGAGTATAAGAGCTAAGCTCACTCCAAAATTTAGCTAATTTTGAGCTACACATAATTTATAAAAATTATATCAAGTTGCTGCCAGCAGAATTGAAATTAATTCATATAAAATTGAAAATTCATCCATTTCAGGAGATTTTCCTACCAAAGCTAGGCATAAGCATGAGGAGGGCTCTGGCCAAGTGATGGCTCAAAATGACCCTTGGGTAGTCCTCAATAATTTTCCATCCAAAAACACATATTTAATTATTTACCATCCTAAACAGAGCAAAAATTAAGTTTCTCATTTTTCACGGGTGTGCTAACAAGTTTTTAGTCCTCTGGAGCAAAATGGTGATTTTTCACTGCCCAGATTATTTTTAATGATTTCTGCACTGCAAAAAGACAGAAAACCTATTTTAATTCATAACAGGAGCTGTAGTTCATATTTTTAAGTCCCCTTTGGACACAAGCTGTCCAAAGTCACTACAAACAACATATCCAAAGCTCAACCCTAGCATAGCTCTGGATTTGAAATGGTGCACAACTTTAGGTTTTCATAGTTTGAATTTTAATTCACATACAGTTCGTCAAAAGTACAATTATGTCTAATAGAGATTGTAGTTTAGACTCTCAGGAATCCAGAGAGTATTTTTGTGCATTTTTCTGATTTTTGTACGATTTTTAATGGACTTTACAAGTTTTGGGAAAATCAAACCTAGACTTAAGAATCTTTTTACGCAGAGAACCCTAGAACTTTCAAAACTTCGCGAACCAGTCCTGCACTTTTGCACAGAGGCCCTTAAACAAAGGTAGACGATGAAGAAAGGTCCCTGGGACCTCGCCGGAGTTGCGCCGGGCAAACTACGGCGAACTAGGCACGGGGAAGTGGGGGGAAATGATCCTGGGCTCACCACGAGTCGTTTGAGGGCGGTTTGGAGGCTGGGGGAGGTCGGAGTTGTGCCGGCGACGAGGAGGTGGCGGTGCGGCCGCCGCGGCTTCTACGCCGGCGAGCTCGGGGTCGTTCGCGGAGGGGGAAGAGGTCCTTGAGCACCAGCAGAGCTTGGGGAAGCTAATGGCGTGCTCGAGGAAGCTCGGGGACGGCTCGGAGTAGGGTCTCGACGTGCGGGTGCTCCGGTGGCCGAAAATCGCGATTTGGGGGAATCACGAATTCTCGCCGGAGAAGCGACAATAGCTTGGGGAAAGTGGGGGGAAATGGAGCTGGAGTAGAGGGCTAGCTTCGTGCGGGACGAACTTGGGAATGGTGGAGTGTGGAGGGTGAATTTCTCGGAGAAGCTCGGCTCGGTTCGCGCGGCGCGAGGAAGAAGAAGACCGAGCGAGCGCGGGGAAGTGGAAATGGCCAAGTGAGCGAGTGAGAGGAGGGGTGTGAGTGCGCGGTGGAGTGATTGAGCACGCAAGGGAGGCACTGTGCGGCCTCGGGAGCGTGCGAGCGCGTGGGTGGCTGGCGGGGTCGCCATTGATGGCGCGGCGAGCTCGAACAGAGCGCACACGCACGGTTGGGCGTCAAAGATCGTCGCGTGATGAAGTGGAGATCCTCTGCAGAGGCTTTGGCGCGACGCGAATGGACTCTACCACCTGCAGTGCGCTCGGCGCGGCGCGAGCGCGCGTGCGACCACGGCGGCGCGCGACCGTATGATGGCGCTCCACGGCGCGAGGCGAGGCGAGGCGACAGCGGCAAAGTGATGGCTCGGGAGTGGCCGGACAAGAGCTAGGCGACAAGCGCCAGCGTCCGCCACGGCTCGGCCAGCTCAGCGCCGCCTGCGCCGCTCGCCGGCCACGTGGCGGCCGAGCTCCGGCCAGCGCAGCGCGCGCCAGGGGCTCTGTAGCATGCCCGTGGAGCTCCGATTTCCAAATTCGAATTTTCTCCAAAAATTCGAACTAACTTCGAAACGGGTAAAATTAAAAGTTGGGGTCTGAGGTGTGGGACACAACTTTCGAGCTTGGACCAGGCACTTCGACCAGGCGCTACGGCGCTTCGAGCTTGAACCGCAAGCTCGAGCTTGCCGAGCCTCGAATGGTCGGAAAACGCCACTCGAGGGTGAGTGCCCCCCTCGAGCTTGGCTGCGAAGCCTCGAGCGTGACGGAACGTCGCTCGAGGGTAAGTCCTCGAGCTTGGCTGCGGAGCCTCGAGGGTGACGGAACGTCGCTCGAGGGTAAGTGCCCCCCTCGAGCTTGGCTGCGGAACCTCGAGCGTGCCGGAACGTCGCTCGAGGGTAAGTGCCCCCTCGAGCTTGGCTGCGGAACCTCGAGCGTGACGGACGGCGGGGCCTCGAGGGTCCTATCGTGCAGCCTCGAATCGTGACGGAAACTACTGGCTAGGCTCGATCGTGACGGACATAGCTCGATCGTCACGGACATAGCTCGATGGTCACGGACATAGCTCGATCGTCACGGACAATACTGACTAGGCTCGATCGTCACGGACATAGCTCGATCGGGACGGATTTTTACGGCTAAGCTCGATCGTGACGGGCATAGCTCGATCGGGACGGATTTTTACGGCTAAGCTCGATCGTGACGGACATCCCCGCTCGAGGGTCATCTAGCGGAACGAACGCCGTGGCGAGGTTGTCGCGAAGGGCTGTAGGTGTAGGTGATGACAACTACTTTGGTCCGAGATTTTTAGATTTCAGTTGGGTGCCAAACAACCCTTGTTTCTGAATTATAATTGAATTTTTGACGAATTTTTGAATTTCAACCCAATTCCCTGTTGCATTGATTTTAATTGCACTTTTTAATTCTTTTGACATCAGAGATGTCACAGCCTACCCCCCTTAAAAGGAATCTCATCCCGAGATTCGATTACACTTAGGAACAAGGTGGGAAAAGGTACCTTGGTCTAAGAAAGGATGTCGGGGTAGTTCTTCTTTAGATAGTCTTCGGTTTCCCATGTGGCTTCATCTTCGGAGTGATGACTCCACTGAATTTTGTACATTTTAACTCCCTTCCTTCGTGTTTGTCTCTCTTTCTCGTCGAGGATCTTAATGGGATGCTCATCATAAGAGAGATCCGGTTCAACCGAGAGTTCCTCTTCAATAACCTCGGTTGGAACACGAAGACACCTCTTGAGTTGAGAAACATGAAATACATTGTGTACCGCTGAAAGTTTCTCGGGAAGCTTCACTTGATAGGCTACCGGCCCACATTGTTGAGTGATTTCATACGGGCCGATATAGCGAGGTGCAAGCTTTCCTTTTAGTCCAAATCTTTGCACACCCTTGGTCGGGGAGACTTTAAGATACACGTGATCACCAACTTCAAACTGAAGTGGCTTCCGCCGTTGATCAAAGTAACTCCTCTGCCTTGACTGGGCAGTTCTCAAATTTTCACGAATGATTCTAACCTTTTCCTCTGCTTCCTTTACAAGGTCAGGGCCATAAGTGTGGCGGACCACTCCGAAATTATTCCAAGTTAAGTACCTTGGGACCACTAATCACGTAGTCAGGCACTTAATCCGGAATAAGCTGGAGCGCCGTCGGATTAAACCCGATTAAACCACGTACTTTTCTCGATCGAAACAACAGCACGCCCACACGAAGGTGAGTTCCAGAGATTACAACATTCCACAAATTAAATTACACACATAGATATTACAAGTTATTACAAACCAAGTTTGAAATGAAATCAGAGTATCAAAGTCTTGCAGCGGAAATAAAATAGTTCATTGCAGCGGAAGTAAATAAACTAACGACGATACAATAACACCATGCTGAAGCCTGCCACGGTGCTACTCCTCCTGATCCTCGGCAGAGGACGGAACCCATTCGATGTGCCAGCCAGGTGGAACCTGGGCAGGCCAAGACAAAGCATCGACATCCAAAGGAATACCTGTAAAATAATGCCACAAGCAAGGCTGAGTATACTAATACTCAGCAAGACTTACCCGTCGGGTGAAAACTACATCACCGACATCTAGACAATGAAAGGCTTTTGGCTAGTGGGTTTGTTTGCCAAAAAGCAACTAAATAAGTCCTTGCTTTCAAGTTTTAGCATCATATTCTAGTAAATTTAACCATTCTAGATTAGCATCCTCTCTAAGCATACAAGTGGTGCAATACAATTTAATTCATACAACAAGTTCATAAATCTCATAATTCCACTTGTTACTCAATGTAGCAAGGCGGTCAAGCAGTCTCATTAACCGCGAGAAGCGAACAGTTCGAACCGAATTTGTGCTACCTGGCCAGGGAAAACCCAACATACACGGATACTATGCTTGCTATAAAAGGTACAAGCATTTCCCAACCTTTCCCATCGATCCACAATTCGGAACCGGGTCCACTTCCTTAGGATAAAGGTTTACTGCTTCACTCACAGTCTCACGCATATATCCACAAGTGTACGGCAGGGGAAAACAAAGTTTCCAAGGAGAGATGGCTATCGGCCCTAGCTGCTTCAATCTGGTACCGGGCTTACCGGCTCCCATATACCGGCATGCATGTGGTACGTTCAAAAACTTGACACACTCAACCACACGTTTCGACCTTAAATCAATTATCATACACGGACGGGAGATCTACATCTATCATCCCGCCCGTCAATCCTTATGATTCCAACATAAGTAAAGACAAGCAATTCCTATGTCTCGCGAGTGACAGGAAATCACTCGACTTGTAACGGACCTAAAGCAATGCTCTATCGATCCTTTCATACTAGTATTGCAATTCATAGGTACTAGGAAATGTGCAGCTAAGGTATTCAATCAACTCCTTAAAACGTAAATGCACAGACATAGAGAATTCAAAGTGCATAATTTGGTAAAGTTAGGTTATGCTCCGGGGCTTGCCTTCTTGCTCGGACTGGGGGTTAGCCTCCGGGTTGGTCACTTCTACACCGGCACCGTGCTCCGGGACTCCTTCCTCGTCTGCGGGGATGAGGGTGTAGTCACCGTCTGGGATAGCGCCTTCTACATGATATGCAAAACTTAGGGTGGCTGTTCTGGAATTTCAGATTCCATTTATTTTATTCTATCTAACTACAAAAAGGTTTATTCTTTTATATAAATCGATTTCCATCTAGATTACTTCGCATTTTTGTTTCTCCATTTCTGTTCATCATTTTTATCTATAAACTTTATGGCAGCTACTGGAGTATAAGAGCTAAGCTCACTCCAAAATTTAGCTAATTTTGAGCTACACACAATTTATTAAAAATATAACAAACAGCTAACTGCAGAAGTGAGATAAGTTCATATAAAATTAAAAAATTTATCCATTTCAGGAGAGTTTCCTACCAAAGCTAAGCATAGGCATGAGGAGGGCTCTGGCCAAGTGATGGCTCAAAATAACCCTTGGGTAGTCCTCAATAATTTTCCATCCAAAAACACATATTTAATTATTTACCATCCTAAACAGAGCAAAAATTAAGTTTCTCATTTTTCACAGGTGTGCTAACAAGTTTTTAGTCCTCTGGAGCAAGATGGTGATTTTTCACTGCCCAGATTATTTTTAATGATTTATGCACTGCAAAAAGACAGAAAACCTATTTTAATTCATAACAGGAGCTGTAGTTCATATTTTTAAGTCCCCTTTGGACACATGCTGTCCAAAGTCACTACAAACAACATTTCCAAAGCTCAACCCTAGCGTAGCTCTGGATTTGAAATGGTGCACAACTTTAGGTTTTCATAGTTTGAATTTTAATTCACATACAGTTCGTCAAAAGTACAAACATGTCTAATAGAGATTGTAGTTTAGACTCTCAGGAATCCAGAGAGTATTTTTGTGCATTTTTACGATTTTTGTACGATTTTTAATGGATTTTACAAGTTTTGGGAAAAACAAACCTAGACTTAAGAATCTTTTTACGCAGAGAACCCTAGATCTTTTAAAACTTCACGAACCAGTCCTGCACTTTTGCACAGAGGCCCTTAAACAAAGGTAGACGATGAAGAAAGGTCCCTGGGACCTCGCCGGAGTTGTGCCGGGCAAACTACGGCGAACTAGGCACGGGGAAGTGGGGGGAAATGATCCTGGGCTCACCACGAGTCGTTTGAGGACGGTTTGGAGGCTGGGGGAGGTCGGAGTTGTGCCGGCGACGAGGAGGTGGCGGCGCGGCCGCCGCGGCTTCTACGCCGGCGAGCTCGGGGTCGTTCGCGGAGGGGGAAAAGGTCCTTGAGCACCAGCAGAGCTTGGGGAAGCTAATGGCGTGCTCGAGGAAGCTCGGAGACGGCTCGGAGTAGGGTCTCGACGTGCGGGTGCTCCGGTGGCCGGAATTCGCGATTTGGGGGAAATCTCAAATTCTCGCCGGAGAAAGGACAATAGCTAGGGGAAAGTGGGGGAAAATGGAGCTGGAGTAGAGGGCTAGCCTCGTGCGGGACGAACTTGGGAATGGTGGAGTGTGGAGGGCGAATTTCTCGGAGAAGCTCGGCTCGGTTCGCACGGCGCGAGGAAGAAGAAGACCGAGCGAGCGCGGGGAAGTGGAAATGACCAAGTGAGCGAGTGAGAGGAGGGGTGGGAGTGCGCGGTGGAGTGCTTGGGCACGCAAGGGAGGCACTGTGCGGCCTCGGGAGCGTGCGAGCGCGTGGGTGGCTGTCGCGGTCGCCATTGATGGCGCGGCGAGCTCGAACAGAGCGCACACGCGCGGTTGGGCGTCAAAGATCATCGCGTGATGAAGTGGAGATCCTCTACAGAGGCTTTGGCGTGACGCGAATGGATTCTACCGCCTGCAGTGCGCTCGGCGCGGCGCGAGCGCGCGTGCGGCCATGGCGGCGCGCGACCGTATGATGGCGCTCCGCGGCGCGAGGCGAGGCGAGGCGACAGCGGCGAAGTGATGGCTCGGGAGTGGCCGGACAAGAGCTAGACGACAAGCGCCAGCGTCCGCCGCGGCTTGGCCAGCTCAGCGCCGCCTGCGCCGCTCGCCGGCCACGTGGCGGCCGAGCTCCGGCCAGCGCAGCGCGCGCCAGGGGCACTGTTGCATGCCCGTGGAGCTCCGATTTCCAAATTCGAATTTTCTCCAAAAATTCGAACTAACTTCGAAACGGGTAAAATTAAAAGTTGGGGTCTGAGGTGTGGGACACAACTTTCGAGCTTGGACCAGGCACTTCGACCAGGCGCTACGGCGCTTCGAGCTTGAACCGCAAGCTCGAGCTTGCCGAGCTTCGAATGGTCGGAAACGCCACTCGAGGGTGAGTGCCCCCCTCGAGCTTGGCTGCGAAGCCTCGAGCGTGACGGAACGTCGCTCGAGGGTGAGTCCTCGAGCTTGGCTGCGGAGCCTCGAGGGTGACGGAACGTCGCTCGAGGGTAAGTCCTCGAGCTTGGCTGCGGAGCCTCGAGGGTGACGGAACGTCGCTCGAGGGTAAGTGCCCCCTCGAGCTTGGTTGTGGAGCCTCGAGCGTGACGGACGGCGGGGCCTCGAGGGTCCTATCGTGCGGCCTCGAATCGTGACGGAAACTACTGGCTAGGCTCGATCGTGACGGACATAGCTCGATCGTCACGGACATAGCTCGATCGTCACGGACATAGCTCGATCGTCACGGACACAGCTCGATCGTGACGGTCATTCGGGCTAAGCTCGATCGTGACGGACATCCCCGCTCGAGGGTCATCGAGCGGAACGAACGCCGTGGCGAGGTTGTCGCGAAGGGCTGTAGGTGTAGGTGATGACAACTACTTTGGTCCGAGATTTTTAGATTTCAGTTGGGTGCCAAACAACCCTTGTTTCTGAATTATAATTGAATTTTTGACGAATTTTTGAATTTCAACCCAATTCCCTGTTGCATTGATTTTAATTGCACTTTTTAATTCTTTTTGACATCAGAGATGTCACAGCCTACCCCCCTTAAAAGGAATCTCGTCCCGAGATTCGATTACACTTAGGAACAAGGTGGGAAAAGGTACCTTGGTCTAAGAAAGGATGTCGGGGTAGTTCTTCTTTAGATAGTCTTCGGTTTCCCATGTGGCTTCATCTTCGGAGTGATGACTCCATTGAATTTTGTACATTTTAACTCCCTTCCTTCGTGTTGTCTCTCTTTCTCGTCGAGGATCTTAATGGGATGCTCATCATAAGAGAGATCCGGTTCAACCGAGAGTTCCTCTTGTTCAACAACTTCGGTCGGAACACGGAGACACCTCTTAAGTTGAGAAACATGAAATACATCGTGTACAGTTGAGAGTTTTTCTGGAAGCTTCACTTGATAGGATATCGGCCCACATTGTTGAGTGACTTCATACGGGCCGATATAGCGAGGTGCAAGCTTTCCTTTTAGTCCAAATCTTTGCACACCCTTGGTCGGGGAGACTTTAAGATACACGTGATCACCAACTTCAAACTGAAGTGGCTTCCGCCGCTGGTCAA
>JACEFO010001081.1:0-19875 GCA_015342445.1 Digitaria exilis
GTTTCGAATCTAACGGCTCAGATTAAGTTGGTCTCTCGGCTTCACCGGAAACGGCGGCTTCGCGCGGCGCGCGGCGGGCGCTCTCGCTTGCCGGAAGATGGGCGTCGGCTGGGGGCTAGAAGGCTCCCAAACCTCGCCGTGATTGGCTCAAAAGAGAAGAGGAGAAGTTGGAGGTTCGGTTTTGGGGATCGGAGCGATCATCGCCGGCGGACGACGCTCGGACGAACGCGGCGCGGTGATGGCTCCGGTGAGCTCGCGCGACACGGAAAAGAGAGAAGAGGGGTAAAAGCTCGGCATGTTCCTTACGTGCTCGTGAAGCTCCGGACAAACCTCTCGGCGACAACGCGGCCTTCGGAGCGAGCTCTAGTGATAGCGGCGGCGCGGCTAGGGTTTCGCGCGCTCGGGCTTGGAGGCGGCGCTTGGTTAAGGGTTCGAGGCGAGGGGGTTGGCGGCGGCTTATATAGCTAGGCGACCTCGCCGTGCCTCCAAGCCGCGAGGAGTCCAAGCACGGCCGGCGCGCGGCGGCGCGGATGGAAGCAGTCCCGACCTGTACGGCGAGAGGTAGGGCGCTCTGACGATGTGGCCCTGGCGGTCAGCGTGCAGCGGGAGAAAGGCGCCGCAGATGGACCGGGATGTCAGACCGACTCGAGAGAGAGAGCTGGCGGGCTGGCGCGGGAGGCGGTGCGTTGAGGTGGCTGCTGGGCCGCGGAAAGAAAGGGAAAAAGAAGAAAGGGTTGGGCGGAAAAAAGAAAAAGAGAAGGAGATGGGCTGCTGGTCCTGAAAGGAGAGGGAAAAGGAGAGAAAAGAAAAGGTTTTCTTTTATTCCAAACACTCACTTGAATTCAAATTCAAATTCAAATTTGAATTCAACAATAAAAATAAATGCACCAGCATGTACGCAACAATAATGTTTCTATTTCCTATATTTGCTTTTAATTATTCAAAAATTTTATTTCCCTATATTATTTATGAGCACTTTAATTAAGAACGCCATTATTACTAAATTTTAAATTGGGCATTTTTAGGGTGTTACAAAACCTACCCCCCTTAAGATGAATCTCGTCCCCGAGATTCGGACGTGGATTGGAAGAGATGGTGGATATTCTGCCTTGAGTTCATCCTCCTTTCCCAGGTTGCCTCATCCTCTGTATGACGATTCCACTGAACCTGCACATACGTATCACTTTGTTCCTGGTGACTCTCTCAGACTCCTCTAAGATCTGACGGATATTCCTCATAAGTAAGGTCCTCCTGCACATTCATTCCTCTAACGGAATCTGTTCCTCTGGCACCCGTAAACACTTTTCAGCTGGGACACGTGGAACCATCATGCACTCCTGCCAATTTCTCTGGTAACTCCAACTGATAAGCCACTTCACCCATTCGTTCTAAGATCTTGAAAGGTCCAATATAGCGAGGTGCTAGCTTGCCTTTGACGTTGAATCTCTTCACACCTCTCATTGGTGACACCTTAAGATACACAAAATCACCATCCCGAAGCTGAGGTCTCGTCGCCTTACATCTGCATAACTTTCTGCCGCGACTGAGCTGTTTTCAAATTCTGCCTGATAACCTGCACTTGTTCTTCTGCCTGCTTCAAGACCTCAGGTCCAAATACCTTACCTTCTCCGGTCTGATTCCAGACAACGGTGTCCTGCACTTTCTTCCGTACAACGCCTCAAATGGTGACATTCTGAGACTCTGCTGGTAGCTGTTGTTGTACGAAAACTCTGCATAGCACAAACTCTTATCCAACTATTCCCATACTGCAATGCACATGCCCTCAACATGTCCTCCAGTATCTGATTTGTCCTCTCAGTCTGTCCGTTCTGCTGCGGATGGTAGCGGAACTGAAGTGAAGCTTAGTATCCATGGACTCATGTAACTTGCGCCAAAAGTGCGACGTAAACTGACTTCCTCGGTCTGATACTATCTTCTTAGTACCCCATGCAAACTACAATCCGCTCCATATCACATTCTGCTAGTTTGGCACCGGAATATGTAGTCTTTACCGGATAAAGTGAGCCACCTTCGTCAATCGGTCCACTATCACCCATATAGAGTCATAACCTTTCTGCGTGCGGGGCAATCCTGTTATAAAATCCATACCCACTTCTTCCCATTTCCACTCTGGTATCTTCATAGGCTGAAGCAAACCTGCCGGTCTCTGATGTTCGGCCTTAACTCTCTGGCATACCGTCACAAAGAGCTACATGTGCTGCAACATCGCGCTTCAAACCATACCACCAAAATCTTTCCTTGAGGTCCAAGTACATCTGGTACTTCCCGGGTGAATGGAATATGCTGACTCGTGCGCTTCCCGTAAGATAACATCCTTGATATGCTGCTGATCTGGCACCACTATTCTGTTACCATACCACACTGTTCCTTGATCATTCCAATCGGAATCCTGGCGCTTATCTGTCCGATCTTCTTAACCAACTCCTTGATTTCCTCATCCTCCAATTGACCTTTTCGGATTCTTGTTCAAGAGTTGTCTCCACTTCTAGCTCAGCCACGTTAGCTGCCATACCCAAGTTTAAGCGTTCAAACTCCCTACTAAGCTCTTCCGGTAAATTCTGACCCGGTAGCACATTCGCAAAACTCTTTCTACTCAAAGCATCGGCCACCAAGTTAGCCTTCCCTGGATAGTAGTGAATTTCTAGTTCAAATCATTGATCTTCTCAAGCCAACGACCGTTGCCTCATATTCAACTCGATTGCGTGAACACATACTTAAGGCTCTTGTGGTCGGTATAGATGTCGCACTTGTGTCCAATCAAATAATGCCTCCAGATCTTCAATGCGTGTACCACGGCTGCCAATTCCAGATCATGTGTCGGATAATTCAGCTCATGTCTCCTCAACTGTCTGGACGCATATGCCACAACTCTACCTTCCTGCATGAGTACACATCCCAATCCTTGACGAGACGCATCGCAATACACTGAGAAACTTTTAGTAACATCTGGCAGTACCAATACTGGTGCAGTGGTCAGCCTTTTCTTCAACTCCTCAAAGCTAGCTTGACACTGCGGTGTCCACACAACTTGGCATTCTTTTCTAGCAATGATGTCAAAGGCTTGGCAATCTTGGAGAATCCTCAATAAAACGCCGATAGTAACCTGCCATTCCAAGAAAACTCCTGATCTCACTGACATTCTGCGGTGGAATCCAGTTGAGAACATCCCTGACCTTCTTCGGATCAACTGCGACACCTCCATTTGACAACACATGGCCCAAGAATGATACCTCCTTCAGCCAGAATTCACATTTACTCAACTTAGCATACAACTGATGTTCTCGGAGTCTCTGCATCACTAACCTCAAGTGTTCCTCATGCTCTTCCTCATTCTTGGAGAAAACCAGAATATCATCGATGAACACCACGACGAACTTGTCAAGATAATCCATGAACACACTGTTCGTCAAATACATGAAGTAGGCCGGTGCATTAGTCAATCCAAAGGACATAACTGTGAACTCATACAAACCATACCGGGTAGTGAAAGCTGTCTTGGGGATATCTGTCACCCGGATTCTCATCTGATGATAGCCTGATCTGAGATCGATCTTCGAGAACACACAAGCTCCTCTCAATTGGTCAAAGAGATCATCGATCCTTGGCAGTGGGTACTTATTCTTGATAGTGACCTCATTGAGGGCTCGGTAGTCTATGCACATCCTCTGTGTCCCGTCTTTCTTATCAACAAACAACACTGGAGCTCCCCAAGGCGAACAACTAGGACGAATATACCCCTTAGCTAGGAGGGCCTTTAATTCTTCTTTAAGTTTCTTTAATTCTTTTACCCCCATTCTATATGGTCTTTTAGCTATGGGTGCTGTGCCAGGCATAAGTTCAATAACAAATTCAACTTCACGGTCCGGAGGCATACCTGGCAATTCATCTGGGAACACATCTGGATACTCGTTCACCACTCGAATGTCCTTCAACTCTGTGCCTTCAGCATGATTGACCTGACCGGGCTCTGTGGTTTTGGTTGCTTGATACTCAATCTTCTCCCCTGATGGAGTCACTAACTGAACAGCACGCTTGGAACACTGGATGACGGCATCGTACTTTGCTAGCCAGCTCATTCCCAAAATCAGATCCATCCCGATAGAGTTTAGAACTATAGGGTGTGCTAAAAAGTCTACCCCCCTTATGTTAACTGCTACATTAGGACAACGTAATGTGGCCCGAAGTTCTCCCCCCGGTGAGTTAACTAACATGGTGTTCCCCATAGGTTGCATAAGCATCAAGTTCTTTTTCACGAAATCAGCAGATATAAAAGCATGCGAAGCTCCAGAATCAAACAAAACTGTAGCAGGTTGTGAGTTGACCGAGAACGTACCGACTACCACATTTGTGGCTACTTCTGCAGTTTCTGCTCCCACATGGTTGAGCTTGCCCCTGGCGTAGTTCTGCTGGCCTCGGTTTCCCTGTGCCTGCTGCTGATTTCCATTCTGAGTTTGTTGTGGCCCTGCCTTCTGGTTGTTGTTCTGACCGGTGGAATTCTGGACCCTCCGGGGACAAAAGTTAGCATAATGTCCCTGTTCACCACAGTGATAGCATACCCTTGGGCCGACAGGAGTGGTGTTAGCCTGGGTAGTGCGTGAAGCCTGAGTGTTCTGCTGCACGTTCTGGTAGCGCTGCTGTTGCTGCTGGGGTGGTGCATACTGGGGACGTTGCTGGTTCTGGCTGCGGTTCTGAAGGCTTGATTGTCCCTGAGTGCGCTGCTGATTCACCTGCTGGGGGTTGTAGCGGGGGCGGATGTTGCTGCCAGATTGCTGGTTCATGAACTTTCTCTTCTTGTCCTCAATCTCACGACGCTTGTGCTCCACCATCAGGGCACCATCAACCAATGCACCGAAGGTTGGGAAGGTGATGCACATCAACTGTAGCTGCAAAACATCCTGGAGTCCATTCCGGAAGCGAGTTTGCCTCTTCTCATCTGTCGACACCTCATCTGGTGCATAGCGGGCCAGCTCAAGGAACTTGTCACGATAGGCAGTGACGCTCATTTCCTCCTGCGTCAGGGCTAGGAACTCCCTCTTCTTTAGGACCGTCAGTCCCTCAGGCACATGGTGAGCACGGAAGGCTTCACTGAACTGCTGCCAAGTGATCTGGTTGCGATCGGGTTGCGCATATTGGAATGCTACCCACCAGTCGAGAGCGGCTCCTTCAAATTGTCCAGAGGCGTAGAGCACCTTCTCCCTGTCATCACACTGAGCAATGTCGAGCTGTCTCTCCACTGCCTTGATCCAGTCTTCAGCTTCCATCGGGTCCTTGGCGCGGGAGAACTTTGGCGGGCGCCCCTTCAAGAATTCTCCCCTCCTGTCCCGGATGGGCTGGGGAGGTGGCTGAACAGGTGGATTCTGCAGGTTCTGCTGCATCAAAGCTATGGCCTGAGTCAACTGTTGCATCGTCTGTGTCTGCAAGCGGACTAGATCTTCCATGGTGGGCGGCTGGTTCTGGTTCTGATTCGGGTTCTGGTTCTGGTTCTGGTTGCCACCACCCATCGATCCTCTTGTCCCAACCATCTGTCATAAAACAAAACCCCAACATTCATAATCACTGTCATGTCTGACCCAGTGTCAAGAATTGAAGCAATCCATTGACAAGATAAGGTCCTCAGGCGATAGGAAAGATGATGGATGGTATGCAAAGGAGAGATTAGGAACCCATCTATCTATCCACTAAACACCTTATACCTTAGTCCAATACTAGATGATTACAGACTTCCATCTGCGCTCATCACAATCATTACAAAAGATCCAAATCACACATAAGCATAATGACAATTCATTCAAGCATTCAAAGACAAGGTTCACACAAGACTCGGCACTGTTAGACTAGTTTTGACTCAAAAACGTTCTATTTGATCTCTACTAGCATTTAGGGTCGATAGTGGTGCGGTGAGCTAGGGTGCTGCAGCTCCTCGGGTTTCCCTTCTTCGGCCTCCTGCCTAAGAAGCTCCCTGTAGGCGTCCAGGTTGCGTGCCTCCGACGGGTACTCATTGATGCGGGGTGGAAGGTAGACACCAGTGCTCTTACGGACTATCTATCTCTATCGAGCTATCTATGGAAGTGAAAACTAGAGGAGGGCCTTAGTTTTAAAGCTTAGAAAGTTTTCAAAAAGAACAGAGGTAGAATAGAACACCATTTTTCAACAGAAACTCAACTCTAGGATGTAAAATAATTTTTAGAGCAAGAATTAAGCAAGTTCTAATCGACCGTTCTATCTAGGCTGTGATCCTACAGTCAGCACGGCTCTGATACCAACTCTGTAACACCCAGATTACCAAGAAATCCGAATGCTTCCATATGTGTGCCCAGGATGTCCACAGAACACATATAGATTACAAATATTGAATCACAGAGAACACAATGCTCGAATAAAATAGTTTATATCAGAGTTTAACACAGGACATAGTCTTAAACAAATAACACAGCGGAAGACTTAATACTAACAAACGTCTTAACTAAGTAGAGCCTCAAATCCACAGGGACACCGACTGGTTGAACACAGCTTAGTAGTACGACAGATCCTCCGGAAACTCAGCAAGCGTCTGATCATTCATTGCTCCATCTGTTACCCATCCGGGATTTTGTTGAATAGTTGCAAGTGTAAGTAAACCATCTTACTTAACAAGTATAACACGGGTTATGCAAGGACAAAAGGCTTGACACGGTTATACTGCATTAGCACTTTTAGTTGATTCATTTTATTTTCTTCCAACTTACTACAAATGAGTAGATCCCAAGTATAAACCCATTAATAAGGTATAAGTGATTATAGAACAAACCATCATCATCCACTAATATCATCTTCTAATCAAAAAGGATCCAGGCCGCTCGTATCCGTGAGCACGGCTATCATGATAGATCAACACTCTGCAGAGGTTTCGCCCTTTACCCGCCGGTCACATAAATCCAAAAGAACTTATGTTACGAGGACTTTCACAAAACACCCTAACAAGCACAGTAGCCGTTTTGGTTCAACATAGGCAGCATAACCCGAGGCATCGAGATTGACGTACGCTCAGGGCGCAACGTGAGGGGGTCAATGGCGTCCAGAGCGAGAGCGCAATCATCGCAACGTGTGAAGCTGCCGTACATCGGGCGCTTACATCACGGGACTTTGCCTAACGGGGCATAGCCAACGGATAAAACCGTCCTCGATGGATCAAACTATACTCTCACCCCTGCACCCCACATACGCCTTTCGGTAACCACTGGCGAGCTAGAGACGTACAAGCTAGTTATCCAAGACCAGAGCCAATATAGTTCCAACGGCGGCGAACAAGTTCCTGGGTTGTCGCTTTAAGAACCGGACCTTATGGAGAGACATTAGAACAAAGCACGAAGCACATGCTCTAATTCCCAAGATTAAACCTTATAGAGACACTAGAACAAAGCACACAGCACATGCTCTAGTTCCCCGAACCATGTTGCTAAAAAGCATCTTTTAACCATCATTGAAGTGAACCATTAGTTCAGTATTAACATAAAAATAAATGTTGGTTGCAGCGCGTAGCATAGACTAACCATAATGCATAAAACCCTGGGTAACAAGGAATAGGGTAAAGACTAGGAACATCCTTAGTGGCTAACAGTATTAGACACATGCATATGATTTATGTGATTAATCGGTGTATAGGTAACAAGGATGGTCCGTGTTATACTTGCCTTCCTCAGAGAACTGCTGCTGCACCTGCTCTTCGGGAACGGGATCGTCGGCGAACTCGAACGGCTCGGCAACTACTCACATCAATCACCAACAAGCATCCACACATACATGCAAACAAGATTACTTAATTAGAACAGTACACCAAACATAAACAAAAGATGAAAAGAAGGTTTTAGAGCTACTCTACGCTTCACTACGAACACGTGAGCGCGAAAATCACTCAAATCGGAGTTAAAACGGAGAAACTACGCTTAAAACGGGCTCTAGGGGCTTGCTGGTAAAGATTTTAGGCTTCCAGGGGTGTTTTTGAAAGAAACCAGGGACCTAAAACGTAATTTTGTATAAAAACACAAGGGCTGCGGCGTAAAAACAACTTTCAGGACGGCGGGCATGATTTTTCAAAAGAACAGGGGCTAAAACGAAAGAAAAAGGACTTGGTTGTAAATACTTTTGAACTGCGCTGGACCGCGGGTTGATTTTCAAAAACTGCAGGGGCTCTTTTGCAAAACAGGCGCGGCGGCGGCTGGTTGCTGACGTGGGCTGACGTCACCGTGGACCGAACCGTGGACCGGCTTGAACCGCGGTTCACGGAAACCGGCTCGGTTTAGATCGGTTTTCAGATCTGGCCGTCGGTTTCGAATCTAACGGCTCAGATTAGATCGGTCTCTCGGCTTCACCGGAAACGGCGGCTCGCGGCGGCGCGCGGCGGCGCTCTCGCCGGAGATGGCTCGGCTGGGGGCTAGAAGGCTCCAAACCTCGCCGTGATTGGCTCAAAAGAGAGAGGAGAAGTTGGAGGTTCGGTTTTGGGGATCGGAGGCGATCATCGCGCGGCGGAGACGGCTCGCGACGAACGGCGGCGCGGTGATGGCTCCGGTGAGCTCGCGCGGACACGGAAAGGCGAGAGAGAGGGGGTAAAAGAGCTCGGCATGTTCCTTACGTGCTCGTGAAGCTCCGGGACAAACTCTCGGCGACAACGCGGCCTTGGAGCGAGCTCTAGTTGATAGCGGCGGCGCGGCTAGGGTTTCGCGGCGCTCGGAGCTTGGAGGCGGCGCTAGGGTTAAGGGTTCGAGGCCGAGGGGGTTGGCGGCGGCTTATATAGGGGCTAGGCGACCTCGGCGTGCGCTCCAAGCCGCGAGGAGTCCAAGCACGGCACGGCGGCGCGGCGGCGCGGATCGGGGAAGAGTCCCGACCGCGTACGGCGAGAGGTAGGGGACGGCTCTGACGCGTGGGCCCTGGCGGTCAGCGGCAGCGAGCGGAGGAAGGAAGGCGCCGACAGATGGGACCGGGATGTCAGCGACTCAGAGAGAGAGAGGCTGAGCGGGCTGGCGCGGGGATGGGCCGGCTGCGGTGCTGGGCCTGAGCTGCTGGGCCGCGCGAAAGAAAGGGAAAAGAGAAGGGGTGGGCCGCGGGAAAAGAAGAAAGAGAAGGAAGAAGGAGATGAGCTGCTGGGCTGAAAAGAGAGAGGGAAAAAGAGAGAGAAAAGAAAAGGTTTTTCTTTTATTCAAACACTCACTTGAATTCAAATTCAAATTCAAATTTGAATTCAACAATCAAAAATAAATGCACCAGCATGTACGCAACAATAATGTTTCTATTTCCTATATTTGCTTTTAATTATTCAAAAATTTTATTTCCCTATATTATTTATGAGCACTTTAATATAAGAAGCCAATTAATTACTAAATTTTAAATTGGGCATTTTTAGGGTGTTACACTACTGCACGAAAATCGAAGCACAACGGGTGTTTCGGCACCCAAATGCACTTTTTCGGGGCTCGAACTTCTGTTGAATTTTTTCGCACGAACATACCCAATAGCCTCCATTGGACCCAAAACGATGATAGAGAGTGATTTGGCGCGTCTCGGAACCTTCTGCATGCAAAACGGGGCGAAACAGGTCCGTTTCGGTGCCCGGGTGCACTGCCTCGCAACAACGAACTTCAAAATGGGTTTTTCGCTACGGACACTTCCAATCTACTCCGTTAGGCCCTAAATGATGTTTGGGAGTGTTTTGGAGCATTGGTTACCGACTGCCCGAAAATCGAAGCAAAACGGGTGTTTCGGCACCCAAATGCACTTTTTCGCGCCTCGAACTTCTGTTGAATTTTTTCGCACGAACATACCCAATAGCCTCCATTGGACCCAAAACGATGTTAGGGAGTGATTTGGCGTGTTTCGGAACCTTGTGCATGCAAAACGGAGCGAAACAGGTCCGTTTCGGTGCCCGGGTGCACTGCCTCGCAACAACGAACTTCATAATGGGTTTTTCGCTACGGACACTTCCAATCTAATCCGTTAGGCTCTAAATGATGTTTGGGAGTGTTTTGGAGCATTCGGTTACCTACTGCACGAAAATCGAAGCAAAACGAGTGTTTCGGCACCCGAATGCACTGTTTCGCGCCCTGAACTTCTGTTGAATTTTTTGGCACGAACATACCCAATAGCCTCCATTGGACCCAAAACGATGTTGGGGAGTCATTTGGCGCGTTTCGGTACCTTCTGCATGCAAAACGGAGCGAAACGGGTCCGTTTCGGTGCCCAGGTGCACTGCCTCGCAACAACGAACTTCAAAATGGGTTTTTCGCTACGGACACTTCCAATCTACTCCGTTAGGCCCTAAATGATGTTTGGGAGTGTTTTGGAGCATTCGGTTACCTACTGCACGAAAATCGAAGCAAAACGGGTGTTTCAGCACCCAAATGCACTTTTTCGGGGCTCGAACTTCTGTTGAATCTTTTCGCACGAACATACCCAATAGCCTCCATTGGACCCAAAACGATGATAGAGAGTGATTTGGCGCGTCTCGGAACCTTCTGCATGCAAAACGGGGCGAAACGGGTCCGTTTCGGTGCCCGGGTGCACTGCCTCGCAACAACAAACTTCATAATGGGTTTTTCGCGACGGACACTTCCAATCTACTCCGTTAGGCCCTAAATGATGTTTGGGAGTGTTTTGGAGCATTCGGTTACCTACTGCCCGAAAATCGAAGCAAAACGGGTGTTTCGGCACCCGAATGCACTGTTTCGCTCCCCGAACATCTGTTGAAGTTTTTGGCACGAACATACCCAATAGCCTCCATTGGACCCAAAACGATGTTAGGGAGTGATTTGGCGCGTTTCGGAAGCTTCTGCATGCAAAACGGGGCGAAACGGGTCCGTTTCGGTGCCCGGGTGCACTGCCTCGCAACAACGAACTTCATAATGGGTTTTTCGCTACGGACACTTCCAATCTACTCCGTTAGGCCCTAAATGATGTTTGGGAGTGTTTTGGAGCATTCGGTTACCTAATGCCCGAAAATCGAAGCAAAACGGGTGTTTCGGCACCCGAATGCACTGTTTCGCGTCCCGAACATCTGTTGAATTTTTTGGCACGAACATACCCAATAGCCTCCATTGGACCCAAAACGATGTTAGGGAGTCATTTGGCGCGTTTCGGTACCTTCTGCATGCAAAACGGAGCGAAACGGGTCCGTTTCGGTGCCCGGGTGCACTGCCTCGCAACAACGAACTTCAAAATGGGTTTTTCGCTACGGACACTTCCAATCTACTTCGTTAGGCCCTAAATGATGTTTGGGAGTGTTTTGGAGCATTCGGTTACCTACTGCACGAAAATCGAAGCAAAACGGGTGTTTCGGCACCCGAATGCACTGTTTCGCGTCCCGAACATCTGTTGAACTTTTTGGCACGAACATACCCAATAGCCTCCATTGGGCCCAAAACGATGTTAGGGAGTCATTTGGCGCGTTTCGGAACCTTCTGCATGCAAAACGGGGCGAAACGGGTCCGTTTCGGTGCCCGGGTGCACTACCTCGCAGCAACGAACTTCAAAATGGGTTTTTCGCTACGGACACTTCCAATCTAATCCGTTAGGCTCTAAATGATGTTTGGGAGTGTTTTGGAGCATTCGGTTACCTACTGCACGAAAATCGAAGCAAAACGAGTGTTTCGGCACCCGAATGCACTGTTTCGCGCCCTGAACTTCTGTTGAATTTTTTGGCACGAACATACCCCATAGCCTCCATTGGACCCAAAACGATGTTAGGGAGTCATTTGGCGCGTTTCGGTACCTTCTGCATGCAAAACGGAGCGAAACGGGTCCGTTTCGGTGCCCGGGTGCACTGCCTCGCAACAACGAACTTCAAAATGGGTTTTTCGCTACGGACACTTCCAATCTACTCCGTTAGGCCCTAAATGATGTTTGGGAGTGTTTTGGAGCATTCGGTTACCTACTGCACGAAAATCGAAGCAAAACGGGTGTTTCGGCACCCAAATGCACTTTTTCGGGGCTCGAACTTCTGTTGAATTTTTTCGCACGAACATACCCAATAGCCTCCATTGGACCCAAAACGATGATAGAGAGTGATTTGGCGCGTTTCGGAACCTTCTGCATGCAAAACGGGGCGAAACGGGTCCGTTTCGGTGCCCGGGTGCACTACCTCGCAACAACGAACTTCAAAATGGGTTTTTCGCTACGGACACTTCCAATCTAATCCGTTAGGCTCTAAATGATGTTTGGGAGTGTTTTGGAGCATTCGGTTACCTACTGCACGAAAATCGAAGCAAAACGCGTGTTTCGGCACCCGAATGCACTGTTTCGCGCCCTGAACTTCTGTTGAATTCTTTGGCACGAACATACCCAATAGCCTCTGTAACACCCTAAAAATGCCCAATTTAAAATTTAGTAATTAATTGGCTTTTTATATTAAAGTGCTCATAAATAATATAGGGAAATAAAATTTTTGAATAATTAAAAGCAAATATAGGAAATAGAAACATTATTGTTGCGTACATGCTGGTGCATTTATTTTTGATTGTTGAATTCAAATTTGAATTTGAATTTGAATTCAAGTGAGTGTTTGAATAAAAGAAAAACCTTTTCTTTTCTCTCTCTTTTTCCCTCTCTCTTTTCAGCCCAGCAGCCCATCTCCTTCTTCCTTCTCTTTCTTCTTTTCCCGCGGCCCACCCCTTCTCTTTTCCCTTTCTTTCGCGCGGCCCAGCAGCTCAGGCCCAGCACCGCAGCCGGCCCATCCCCGCGCCAGCCCGCTCAGCCTCTCTCTCTCTGAGTCGCTGACATCCCGGTCCCATCTGTCGGCGCCTTCCTTCCTCCGCTCGCTGCCGCTGACCGCCAGGGCCCACGCGTCAGAGCCGTCCCCTACCTCTCGCCGTACGCGGTCGGGACTCTTCCCCGATCCGCGCCGCCGCGCCGCCGTGCCGTGCTTGGACTCCTCGCGGCTTGGAGCGCACGCCGAGGTCGCCTAGCCCCTATATAAGCCGCCGCCAACCCCCTCGGCCTCGAACCCTTAACCCTAGCGCCGCCTCCAAGCTCCGAGCGCCGCGAAACCCTAGCCGCGCCGCCGCTATCAACTAGAGCTCGCTCCAAGGCCGCGTTGTCGCCGAGAGTTTGTCCCGGAGCTTCACGAGCACGTAAGGAACATGCCGAGCTCTTTTACCCCCTCTCTCTCGCCTTTCCGTGTCCGCGCGAGCTCACCGGAGCCATCACCGCGCCGCCGTTCGTCGCGAGCCGTCTCCGCCGCGCGATGATCGCCTCCGATCCCCAAAACCGAACCTCCAACTTCTCCTCTCTCTTTTGAGCCAATCACGGCGAGGTTTGGAGCCTTCTAGCCCCCAGCCGAGCCATCTCCGGCGAGAGCGCCGCCGCGCGCCGCCGCGAGCCGCTGTTTCCGGTGAAGCCGAGAGACCGATCTAATCTGAGCCGTTAGATTCGAAACCGACGGCCAGATCTGAAAACCGATCTAAACCGAGCCGGTTTCCGTGAACCGCGGTTCAAGCCGGTCCACGGTTCGGTCCACGGTGACGTCAGCCCACGTCAGCAACCAGCCGCCGCCGCGCCTGTTTTGCAAAAGAGCCCCTGCAGTTTTTGAAAATCAACCCGCGGTCCAGCGCAGTTCAAAAGTATTTACAACCAAGTCCTTTTTCTTTCGTTTTAGCCCCTGTTCTTTTGAAAAATCATGCCCGCCGTCCTGAAAGTTGTTTTTACGCCGCAGCCCTTGTGTTTTTATACAAAATTACGTTTTAGGTCCCTGGTTTCTTTCAAAAACACCCCTGGAAGCCTAAAATCTTTACCAGCAAGCCCCTAGAGCCCGTTTTAAGCGTAGTTTCTCCGTTTTAACTCCGATTTGAGTGATTTTCGCGCTCACGTGTTCGTAGTGAAGCGTAGAGTAGCTCTAAAACCTTCTTTTCATCTTTTGTTTATGTTTGGTGTACTGTTCTAATTAAGTAATCTTGTTTGCATGTATGTGTGGATGCTTGTTGGTGATTGATGTGAGTAGTTGCCGAGCCGTTCGAGTTCGCCGACGATCCCGTTCCCGAAGAGCAGGTGCAGCAGCAGTTCTCTGAGGAAGGCAAGTATAACACGGACCATCCTTGTTACCTATACACCGATTAATCACATCAATCATATGCATGTGTCTAAAATTGTTAACCACTAAGGATGTTCCTAGTCTTTACCTTATTCCTTGTTTCCCAGGGTTTTATGCATTATGGTTAGATTATGCTACGCGCTGCAACCAACATTTATTCTTAATGTCAATATTGAATTAATGGTTCACTTCAATGATGGTTAAAAGATGCTTTTTAGCAACATGGTTCGGGGAACTAGAGCATGTGCTGTGTGCTTTGTTCTAGTGTCTCTGTAAGGTTTAATCTTGGGAATTAGAGCATGTGCTTCGTGCTTTGTTCTAATGTCTCTCCATAAGGTCCGGTTCTTAAAGCGGCAACCCAGGAACTTGTTCGCCGCCGTTGGAACTATAATGGCTCTGGTCTTGGATAACTAGCTTGTACGTCTCTAGCTCGCCAGTGGTTACCGAAAGGCGTATGTGGGGTGCATGGGTGAGAGTATAGTTTGATCCATCGAGGACGGTTTTATCCGTTGGCTATGCCCCGTTAGGCAAAGTCCCGTGATGTAAGCGCCCGATGTACGGCAGCTTCACACGTTGCGATGATTGCGCTCTCGCTCTGGACGCCATTGACCCCCTCACGTTGCGCCCTGAGCGTACGTCAATCTCGATGCCTCGGGTTATGCTGCCTATGTTGAACCAAACGGCTACTGTGCTTGTTAGGGTGTTTTGTGAAAGTCCTCGTAACATAAGTTCTTTTGGATTTATGTGACCGGCGGGTAAAGGGCGAAACCTCTGCAGAGTGTTGATCTATCATGATAGCCGTGCTCACGGATACGAGCGGCCTGGATCCTTTTTGATTAGAAGATGATATTAGTGGATGATGATGGTTGTTCTATAATCACTTATACCTTATTAATGGGTTTATACTTGGGATCTACTCATTTGTAGTAAGTTGGAAGAAAATAAAATGAATCAACTAAAAGTGCTAATGCAGTATAACCGTGTCAAGCCTTTTGTCCTTGCATAACCCGTGTTATACTTGTTAAGTAAGATGGTTTACTTACACTTGCAACTATTCAACAAAATCCCGGATGGGTAACAGATGGAGCAATGAATGATCAGACGCTTGCTGAGTTTCCGGAGGATCTGTCGTACTACTAAGCTGTGTTCAACCAGTCGGTGTCCCTGTGGATTTGAGGCTCTACTTAGTTAAGACGTTTGTTAGTATTAAGTCTTCCGCTGTGTTATTTGTTTAAGACTAAGTCTTGTGTTAAACTCTGATATAAACTATTTTATTCGAGCATTGTGTTCTCTGTGATTCAATATTTGTAATCTATATGTGTTCTGTGGACATCCTGGGCACACATATGGAAGCATTCGGATTTCTTGGAAATCTGGGTGTTACAAAGTTGGTATCAGAGCCGTGCTGACTGTAGGATCACAGCCTAGATAGAACGGTCGATTAGAACTTGCTTAATTCTTGCTCTAAAAATTATTTTACATCCTAGAGTTGAGTTTCTGTTGAAAAATGGTGTTCTATTCTACCTCTGTTCTTTTTGAAAACTTTCTAAGCTTTAAAACTAAGGCCCTCCTCTAGTTTTCACTTCCATAGATAGCTCGATAGAGATAGATAGTCCGTAAGAGCACTGGTGTCTACCTTCCACCCCGCATCAATGAGTACCCGTCGGAGGCACGCAACCTGGACGCCTACAGGGAGCTTCTTAGGCAGGAGGCCGAAGAAGGGAAACCCGAGGAGCTGCAGCACCCTAGCTCACCGCACCACTATCGACCCTAAATGCTAGTAGAGATCAAATAGAACGTTTTTGAGTCAAAACTAGTCTAACAGTGCCGAGTCTTGTGTGAACCTTGTCTTTGAATGCTTGAATGAATTGTCATTATGCTTATGTGTGATTTGGATCTTTTGTAATGATTGTGATGAGCGCAGATGGAAGTCTGTAATCATCTAGTATTGGACTAAGGTATAAGGTGTTTAGTGGATAGATAGATGGGTTCCTAATCTCTCCTTTGCATACCATCCATCATCTTTCCTATCGCCTGAGGACCTTATCTTGTCAATGGATTGCTTCAATTCTTGACACTGGGTCAGACATGACAGTGATTATGAATGTTGGGGTTTGTTTTATGACAGATGGTTGGGACAAGAGGATCGATGGGTGGTGGCAACCAGAACCAGAACCAGAACCCGAATCAGAACCAGAACCAGCCGCCCACCATGGAAGATCTAGTCCGCTTGCAGACACAGACGATGCAACAGTTGACTCAGGCCATAGCTTTGATGCAGCAGAACCTGCAGAATCCACCTGTTCAGCCACCTCCCCAGCCCATCCGGGACAGGAGGGGAGAGTTCTTGAAGGGGCGCCCACCAAAGTTCTCCCGCGCCAAGGACCCGATGGAAGCTGAAGACTGGATCAAGGCAGTGGAGAGACAGCTCGACATTGCTCAGTGTGATGACAGGGAGAAGGTGCTCTACGCCTCTGGACAATTTGAAGGAGCCGCTCTCGACTGGTGGGTAGCATTCCAATATGCGCAACCCGATCGCAACCAGATCACTTGGCAGCAGTTCAGTGAAGCCTTCCGTGCTCACCATGTGCCTGAGGGACTGACGGTCCTAAAGAAGAGGGAGTTCCTAGCCCTAACGCAGGAGGGAATGAGCGTCACTGCCTATCGTGACAAGTTCCTTGAGCTGGCCCGCTATGCACCAGATGAGTGTCGACAGATGAGAAGAGGCAAACTCGCTTCCGGAATGGACTCCAGGATGTTTTGCAGCTACAGTTGATGTGCATCACCTTCCCAACCTTCGGTGCATTGGTTGATGGTGCCCTGATGGTGGAGCACAAGCGTCGTGAGATTGAGGACAAGAAGAGAAAGTTCATGAACCAGCAATCTGGCAGCAACATCCGCCCCCGCTACAACCCCCAGCAGGTGAATCAGCAGCGCACTCAGGGACAATCAAGCCTTCAGAACCGCAGCCAGAACCAGCAACGTCCCCAGTATGCACCACCCCAGCAGCAACAGCAGCGCTACCAGAACGTGCAGCAGAACACTCAGGCTTCACGCACTACCCAGGCTAACACCACTCCTGTCGGCCCAAGGTTATGCTATCACTGTGGTGAACAGGGACATTATGCTAACTTTTGTCCCCGGAGGGTCCAGAATTCCACCGGTCAGAACAACAACCAGAAGGCAGGGCCACAACAAACTCAGAATGGAATCAGCAGCAGGCACAGGGAAACCGATGCCAGCAGAACTACGCCAGGGGCAAGCTCAACCATGTGGGAGCAGAAACTGCAGAAGTAGCCACAGATGTGGTAGTCGGTAGTTCTCGGTCAACTCACAACCTGCTACAGTTTTGTTTGATTCTGGAGCTCGCATGCTTTTATATCTGCTGATTTCGTGAAAAAGAACTTGATGCTTATGCAACCTATGGGGAACACCATGTTAGTTAACTCACCGGGGGGAGAACTTCGGGCACATTACGTTGTCTAATGTAGCAGTTAACATAAGGGGGGTAGACTTTAGCACACCCTATAGTTCTAACTCTATCGGGATGGATCTGATTTTGGGAATGAGCTGGCTAGCAAAGTACGATGCCGTCATCCAGTGTTCCAAGCGTGTTGTTCAGTTAGTGACTCCATCAGGGGAGAAGATTGAGTATCAAGCAACCAAAACCACAGAGCCGGTCAGGTCAATCATGCTGAAGGCACAGAGTTGAGGACATTCGAGTGGTGAACGAGTATCCAGATGTGTTCCCAGATGAATTGCCAGGTATGCCTCCGGACCGTGAAGTTGAATTTGTTATTGAACTTATGCCTGGCACAGCACCCATAGCTAAAAGACCATATATAGAATGGGGGTAAAAGAATTAAAGAAACTTAAAGAAGAATTAAGGCCCTACTAGCTAAGGGGTATATTCGTCCTAGTTGTTCGCCTTGGGGAGCTCCAGTGTTGTTTGTTGATAAGAAAGACGGGACACAGAGGATGTGCATAGACTACCGAGCCCTCAATGAGGTCACTATCAAGAATAAGTACCCACTGCCAAGGATCGATGATCTCTTTGACCAATTGAGAGGAGCTTGTGTGTTCTCGAAGATCGATCTCAGATCAGGCTAGATCATCAGATGAGAATCCGGGTGACAGATATCCCCAAGACAGCTTTCACTACCCCGGTATGGTTTGTATGAGTTCACAGTTATGTCCTTTGGATTGACTAATGCACCGGCCTACTTCATGTATTTGATGAACAGTGTGTTCATGGATTATCTTGACAAGTTCGTCGTGGTGTTCATCGATGATATTCTGGTTTTCTCCAAGAATGAGGAAGAGCATGAGGAACACTTGAGGTTAGTGATGCAGAGACTCCGAGAACATCAGTTGTATGCTAAGTTGAGTAAATGTGAATTCTGGCTGAAGGAGGTATCATTCTTGGGCCATGTGTTGTCAAATGGAGGTGTCGCAGTTGATCCGAAGAAGGTCAGGGATGTTCTCAACTGGATTCCACCGCAGAATGTCAGTGAGATCAGGAGTTTTCTTGGAATGGCAGGTTACTATCGGCGTTTTTATTGCGGGATTCTCCAAGATTGCCAAGCCTTGACATCGATTGCTAGAAAAGAATGCCAAGTTTGTGTTGGACACGCAGTGTCAAGCTAGCTTTGAGGAGTTGAAGAAAAGGCTGACACACTGCACCAGTATTGGTACTGCCAGATGTTACTAAAAGTTTCTCAGTGTATTGCGATGCGTCTCGTCAAGGATGGGATGTGTACTCATGCAGGAAGGTAGAGTTGTGGCATATGCGTCCAGACAGTTGAGGAGACATGAGCTGAATTATCCGACACATGATCTGGAATTGGCAGCCGTGGTACACGCATTGAAGATCTGGAGGGCATTATTGATTGGACACAAGTGCGACCATCTATACCGACCACCAAGAGCCTTAAGTATGTGTTCACGCAATCCGAGTTGAATATGAAGGCAACGTCGTTGGCTTGAGAAGATCAATGACTTTGAACTAGAAATTCACTACTCATCCAGGGAAGCTAACTTGTGGCCGATGCTTGAAGTAGAAAGAGTTTTGCGAATGTGCTACCGGGTCAGAATTTAAACCGGAAAGCTTAGTAGGGAGTTTGAACGCTTAAACTTGGGTATGGCGCTAACGTGGCTGAGGCTAGAAGTGGAGCACAACTCTTGAACAAGAATCGAAAAGGTAATTGTGAGGATGAGAAATCAAGGAGTTGGTTAAAAGATCCGGGACAAGATACAAGCGCCAGGATTCCGATTTGGATGATCAGGAACAGTGTGGTTGGTAACAGGAATAGTGGTGGCCAATCAGCGCATAATCAGGTGTTTCTTACGGGAAGCGCACGAGTCGCATATTCCTTCAACCGCGGGAAGTACCAAGATGGTACTTTGGGACCTCAAGAAAGTTTTGGTGGTACGGTTTGAAGCGCGATGTTGCAGCACATGTAGCTCTTTGTGACGTATGCCAGAGGTTTAAAGGCCGACCATCAGAGACCGGCAAGGCATTGCTTCAGCCTATGAAGATACCAGAGTGGAAATGGGAAGAAGTGGGTATGGATTTAATACAGGATTGCCCCGCACGCAGAAAGGTTATGACTCTATATGGTGATAGTGGACCGATTGACGAAGGTGGACTCACTTTTATTTCCGGTAAAGACTACATATTCCGCGTGCCAAAACTAGCAGAATGTGTATATGGAGCGGATGTATGTTTGCATGGGGTACCATAAGAGATAGTATCAGACCGAGGAGCTACGTTTAACGTCGCACTTTTGGCACAAGTTACATGA